>JASDQU010507935.1:26076-37984 GCA_032191745.1 Picea mariana
CATGTCATGGATTCTTCTTTTGGTTCTAGTGGCTAACTGAACCAAACTTTATTTTCCAAGTTTACTTTTCTCCAAATGTAATATATCCACTATATTAGGATCAATGTAACAATGACTTACTCCTGAATCAATCAAAATAGCAATAGATTGATTTATGATCTTACCTTCCACCTCTATCATATTGGACTGGTACTCTGCTTGTTGATCATTTAAAGCTGCATAGATTATTCCCATATCTTTGACTGTTGTAGCCTCTTGGATGTTGTGCACAGTCTTCACTCTATCCTTTCTGTGTGGGAAATCCTTGTACATGTGATCTTCCTTGCATCCTCAGCATTGGATTGGTGGTATTCCCCTTTTTCCCAAGGAATCTTCCTTCTTGGAATCCCCCTTAGCATATTGATCTTGATGATTTCTATTAGGCTCATTCCTATTGAAGGAAGGTTTGAATCCTTTCCTCCTCTGATCAGACTTCACATTTTTCTTGTCCTTCCAAGATTTATGCACAAATTCTCTAATAATCCCAAGAACTTCTTCTCATACTCTGCCATAGTCATGCTTCCCAATCTGAGTTCAAATAACTCCTGCACTTTATTGTCATAGAAATTCTCTGAGAGGTACTCCTTCTGGAAGTACTTCTTGAATTGTCTCCAAGTGATCCTACTTTCATTAACATGTTCCACTTGCTTCAGTTGGTCCCACCACATTGCAACTTTCTCGTGTAAATGGTAGGTGACAATCCTAGCTTCCAGGTTGGATGAATAGTTATGCAACTGAAAATATCTCATGAGTCCAAGCAACCATGCTTCAACATCATATTCCCTTTCTCTTTAACCCCCAAATCAAGGTGGCTTGAGCTTCCTCATCTCTCCTTGCAAACTATCTACCTCTTGCTTCATTCTTTGGTGTCTCACAAGATACACCTCTAGAATGCTTACGGGATCATCTGATGCATAAAACTTTCTTTCTGAGTAAGGAGGTGAGTGGTGTCCAAGAGCTCTACTAGCACTTCTAGAATAAGCAGCTCTTCCACGATCATCCCTTCTTTCATGGCACCTACCTTATTCCTCTTGTCTTGAGTTTGATCCCTTCTTCGTTTGTCTCTGCAACTAATTTAATCTCTGCAACACTCAAGAATTTATCTGACTTTTCTCTCTCATCAGTCTCTCATTGTCCGCTTTATAGGTCTGAACTTCCATCTTTGGGCTTATTACCATTTCTATTAATGTTTCCTACTCTCATTTTCCCCTGCGTCCATTCGACTATGTCTCTGCATTACCAACTCTGGTATTCTGGCCTTCAGCCTCCTTATCATGACTGGAGGCTCCCTCGCCTTCTTCCATTTCCTCAATACGCATCCTGAGTTGATGTGTTTAAACACCTTAATTCTGCAAAATGTGCAAGTGACCATTTTGTGAGAATTATGCATATGATAAAAAAAATTGCCAAACCATGCTACAAGTCTCTTTATTTTTTTTATTCATGGAGATCATATCCCCATTCTCCAAAAATAACAGTGTCCTGTTATCCTTGGCTGACACAGAATTACATCTTGTGCAGGCGCTTCCTTCAAGCCACCTTCCCAGGTGACCACGACTAGAAACCGCGACTAAATCCTTCCTTAGCACCTTTCTGTCTCGAAGACCACCAATTAGGTCCTTAACCCTCCTTCCCTCAGCTCTCAATCTTCATATGACCATGGCCATGACCCTACACTTAGCTGAAAAGAACTTGTCCATAGCTTTAGCACTTTGAAACTTTCAGCTAGGACCGGATCAATGGTCCTTGTCCTCTTCGGGGGTCTCAACTTTCCTCGCTTGCCTCCGCTTGGAACGCTTTTACTCAAATTTCATGATCTGTCGATAGGTGTCCTCCCATAGATCAATGGCTGTGAATTTCTTCAGCTCTTCAGGCTTCAGAAGTTTCAAACTTTCCTCCTGCACTTTCTCCCGGAGTGCTTTCACCCGAAATCGATGATCCTTAGACGTGTGTCTTTTGGAAATCAATGGTTGATATTTACTCCAGCCTTTGGGCCTTCGGGAGTTTTCAACCCAACACAACCTATCACATCCTTCCCCACTAGAGTGCCCAGTCTCCAGACTGCACGATCTTTCACCACATGGTGAAATATTGGAAGTGAAAATGTGGCCCAATCAAGCAGGTGACATGTGTCATGTTTTAACTGACATTTCAATACTCCAAATGCCCAAAACTTACTGACACATGGCACACATCCCATGTTTCCACGTCATCCCAAGTGGCGTCCACAAGCCATGTCACTTTAGGAATTCTAGGATCCACATCACCTCTAGGTGATGTAATCGTTCCCCATCACTTCGGCTCTTCGGGCTTCGGGACTTCGGGAATTTCCATAATGGCACACTTCCAATTCTCCCAAACTCTGAATTCTCGAATTGGCCAATCTATCGCCATGTGTTCTTCTGGATCGAATGACTAAGATTCACTTCAATTATTCACCCAGAGTCCATGGATCTGCACCACGTGGCCTCCTTAATATGATAGTTGAGTCTTACTTCGTGTCTTCGGATTTCAGAAATCTCAAACTTCAAAACTTATCTGGCCCCACTGGATTTTATCCGAAGCCCTAGATCTGGTGACACATGGCTCTCAATAGATCAATGGCTGAGATCCTTTTGGATCTTCGGGTTTCAAAAATCTCAAACTTCAAACCTCCTCAAAGTACACGGGATTCTGCCGCGTGCCCCATTGAATAAGATGGTTGAGGCTTACTTCGGGCCTTCACCCAAAATACACAGATTTACGCCACATCTTTTCTGGATCAGACGACCCAGATTCACCTCAAACAATTTGATGCTTGATATTTACTTCGGCTCTCCAACTCTCTGAGCTTCGGGAGTTTCAAATCTCAACTGAAAACCTCTCAAACAGATTTCTCCAGAGTTACTGATCTGCTGACACATACCTCTTGGTGATTGACGGTCAGGATCTACTTCGACTATTTCACCTCCTCCTCATCCACAAACTTCTGGAGTTGTGGATCTCACACCACCTGTCTCTCCTTGACGATGGACGGCCCCAAACTACTTCGACTATACGGAGTTTCGATGTTCGAGCACTAGAAAGTCACATCACTACATGCCTTTCAATTTGGGGGGGCACACATCGATGGTTTGGAGTAACCCATTTTTCGCCCCACAATTCTCCTGATGCTAACACATAACCCCTTGGTGAAACCATGGTTTTGGATTGCAGGACCATCTTGGGGAATTATTTCTCGTGAAACTTGGTTCCCCGCAATGCCTCTTGTCCATTGATCTCTCTCTCCAATGGGATCTGACGATTGTGACCTTAGCCCTTGCTTCCTTTTCATCGGATGACCCTTGTTCACCTATCCTCCGATCCAACGATCTTAGATCTCTCTTGATCATATAGTGGTGATCGCTCCTGAATTCGAAGAGGGATGGTCATGATCCTTCGAACCCCTTACGACGGGTCTCTGACGTTCTATCTCCTGCGTATATTCTGCAATGCCATTCCTCCTAAGATTTTCAACTTCATGGTCAAAATTTGATCTGGACCTCAAGACTCTGACCAATAGACCCAGCCCATACCATCTCGGTGTTTCAACTAGAAGCTCAGATACCAAACTGTAACATACCCAACCACCCACAGGTCGGGGCATGCTACCTTCAAGCCTGCCCTTGGACTTCTTTCTCTTATCGATACCTTTTTAAAATTTAAGGATGCATAAAAGAAAAGACTTTAACAACATGCACAGAATTAGTCAGCAAGCATGCATAGTCTAAAGATTCAATTAAATGATAATTAAATATACACAACGGAATACATTCATACACAGATAATAATATCACAACAAAGAGCACTTATCTTTATAAAAAGGCGACACCAACTAGCTGCAGAACAAGGACGTTCCACCCAACCGTAGACACGACTGTTCCAAATCTCAACAGCAGCATCACTCCCAAGCTAGGGCTATGAATCCACAAGGACGGTTCCAGAGTGTCACTTGGCTTCCCAAACCAGTCAACACCCAAGCTCTCACAGGTTTCCCAGCATCCACAACAATCCAAGTACCCAGTTCTCTTCCACCCAGCCTGTACCACCCCAAGAGAAGAGACCTCCACCCTTCTCTGCCACGCAGTCCCTCAGGTAGTCCTTCTCTTTTTTCCAAGGCCTACAGCATAGCTGGTCCAGAATCTCAATGTTGGAACTCTCGGGACTCACAGTTGTGAGAAAAACAGGGCACAGGCCAACGCATATTAGACATGCAGGCCTCCAGTCATGGCTGGATCACACCAACAACCACTACAACCCACCATACCATGGATAATTCCTCAGTAGTTCAATTCCCCTTTCCCAATCCAAGACGCAGATGAGGATGGATCAATGAATGGGTGAGTGAGTGCATGAAAGTGCATGAGGGAAATGAATGAACGTATAGGAAAATTAGCGAACAAGCCATCAATCAAACCCCCCATCAGACCAGAGGTGGGCTTAAGTAACTTTGTGGGGAATCAAGAACCTCCTAGCCTTCCCCAAGAAGCTCACATAATCAATCCCCTCCCTTAGGCAAAAAGGGTAATTAACATAGGAATAAACATTTAGCCCCTCAAGCCCCCTCTCTTGTGGAATCATAGCCCCCTATAACTTTAGTCCTTGTCTTTCTAGCAGCCATCCATGTACTTATTATTAATAATGATAGAAAAAGTTACATGTCTTAGGCACACTGGCCTTTTAATAATTGTTTGGGCACCCTGGCCTATCAACATTGTAACAATACATTATTTAAAATGGGGGATCAAAACCTGGGGTGTTACAATGATGTGGTAGGTGACGTAGTGGGCACAGTGGCAGTGACGTCATCATGTTGATGTGGCCCAATAACAGTGTGCCACATGGCATGTTGATTCGGTACTTTGGGCCACCAAATGGGCCAAAGAAATTGTGACACATGGCACCCGCAGGTGACACCACCCAGGATATGCCACATGGCACTTGCAGGTGACGCCACCCAGGATATACCACGTGGCCTAAGGATAGAGAAAAAAATGGTGTCCATTTAGCAGGTACAGTCATCATATGATTTGGAAGACAGGTGGGGTAATGGATGGCCGTCACGTGTCCTAGTCATGGGCTGCCATGTGGCAGCAAAAAAATTCCCAAGGAGGGCTAGAAAATGGAAAATTCAAATTAAAAAAAAAGGGGGGGTTGGCCAATGACCAACCCCTTTCTGCCATATCTATCCCAACAACCACTTCTCCACCATAATTAGTAGCGGTTCCACTAACCTGTCTAAACTATCGCTAAGTTGGCAGCAACCACCAAGGTTAACATCATTCTGGTGTTGGTTGTAACTTGTAGCCAAAAAGGGGAGGCCCACAGGTTTTACCCTGGGACCTCCCTAGCCACAATGCCAAACTTAACATCCACCAACCATTGGGCCAAACAGCCATTTGGTAAACTCTGCCCAAGTTTTTTAATTAAAAGGTGATTTCTCCCAATGCACGGGATGGAGGAAGTGCACCAGTCCTCCTAGGTCGTACCGGGCATGGATTTTAAGGAAGAGTACAATGCATTAATTGCATATATTTGTATGTGGATCGAGGCAGAGGTCCAGAGAAGGCCTGAAGGTGACAGTGTCTGATGGAGATGATTTGACAGTCGATTTTGGGTAATTCAACGACGTGAATCCAATGGCGATGTTTTTTTTCAGCAGCAGAGACTTCGATCAGTAGGATAAATTATGAAGAATCCAATGTAAGCATGCTTTTCATTATGTTGTTTTCTCATTAAATGTAGTAGCATAGTATGCTTGATACAGGTCTGAAGGAAAATGGAGAGGCTGCAGCAAGAGAGCAAGACCAAATTATTCCTCCTATTTCTTCCTTTCTTTTCTTCTTACACAAAAAAACAATCATCTATAAGTGACAAAGAATTTATGGCACTTGGATGATAAGTGGCCAACGAAGCAATCAAGAATGTCGTAGTTTCGGGATCTATGTATGGGCTACATATATGCTTGGATATGAGCAGCAAATATAAGGCATTCTATGGCTCCATGATGATGGGGGTAATTTATTATTCTTCCTCTTTTTCTTTATTGATTATGTGGGAATGATGTCCAAGTGAGAATCATGGATGCCTCATGAGCATGAGAACTTGTGAAGCTTGTAAAAATTCCTGATCACATTACGATCTCTTTTTGCCATCACCGAAAAGGGACTTTGGCCTTACAACTTGTGAAGGAGAGACATCATTGCAGTGAGGAGAATAAAGCGGTCAATCTTTGGAGCGAGACCCGGAGACGTAGCCCACATCGGGTGAACTCTGTTATCAAGGGAAGTGTCATATCTCTTATGTGTATTATGTTCTTATGTTTCTTTTCATGAATTTCCGCACATAGATTATTAAGGGAAAACATGGCATACAACACATAAGGAATCGAAAAGAGTTTTTAATTCAATTTGGATTCAAGACCATAAATACTCCAACTTTACCTTTTAATTGCAATCAGCTCAAGTAAAACGATCTATAACTTACCCTTTGGAGGAGTGACAGGATCAAACAATTATTGGAAAACTAATCACCCCCCGGTTTTAGATCATGGAAGGTTATGGCTCACAATGAACTACACGATAACCTTCAAAAAAATGATTACTAAGTATTACATAACAAGAAACAAACTCTTTGTCATTTCCTTCGCTTAGAGGTTCCACATAGCATACTTTGACTTTTCCCTTGACCGGTGGCCGCAACATCAAATATAGGAATTGCATTTGGTTTTTTTGGGCGCAACATGAAATCTGAGCAAACCTAGATTAGAGAATTGTCAACATTTCCCAAACCGTGCATGATTTCAAAAATTCGCCCATGAGTAAGCTAAATGAGATCCTTCTGCACAAAACCCATCTTCCAAAATATTGAGATTTTTCTTCGTCTACTGGAAATCATGTCTGAAGGTTGTTGTTGTTAATTTTAGCACGTTTTGACATATCCTTTGACCACGAGTTGGAGGTCCATACCTATGATCTAGGCACAAACTAGTGAACACAAAACCATATTGGAGGCATTTTCAATGAAACTCATGTCTTCATTTTTTCCTTGGAGGTACGAATATATGCTAAACATGTAGGTCGGATACCGTATTTGAATTGCTTGTACAGGAATTGAACTGCACTAAACTAAACTTTGGCTACTTCATAAACCATCATTAGTAAAACTATTATATAATCATCTTTAATCACTAAAAATATGGAAAAAATATGTATTAACCACGCGAGACATATAATTGTGAATAATGACGATTAATGAAGGTTTATGGCATAGATGCACATGTATTATTAGTGAAATGCATGAAATGGTTTAAGAATAATGACTTTGTTGGGAAGAGAAATATGACAAAAGTGGATCCCAACAAGGCTAGTCCCGCAAGTCACAAACACACTAGGAAACTATATATATACCAAAATAATTAATGTAATGAAGGTATGTCAGTCATGAGTTTTTACCCCACCAAATTTGCCTTTCTTCGTTAAGGTATTCTTTATTTTTGAAGAAAATCCCATGGGAAATATAATTTTCTAATGACATATTTTACAATATTGCTTTCCTCCTCTATAAATAATCATGGAAGACTATTTCAGTTTCCATTTTTATTTTAATTAATCAAATTTTTCATTGCACGATTGGCTTCATGAATGTCACTACAATTTTTGACAATTTTTTCTTTGTCACTCATTCCATCTAAGATTCTCCACAATGTTTTTTTTACATTCTTCCCGATATGCATTGTATCAAACAAATGAGTTATTTGTAGGTGCTCATAGTAGGGAAACCTACTAAATTGTATGGTGTAATTTTTCATTCCTCGTGGAATCCCATCAATGCTTTTATGACCTTTATGAAAAATAAATGAAATTAAAACAATAGTTGTTAGATACGGTAAATAGAATTCAATACAAATAAAAATTGTAAAACATTATATACGATACATACTAGTAAAATCGCTTACCTTGATGATTTATATTATATTCCAACTTCCATAGGTGAGGTATCATTCTTCATGGTTTTATTGTAGTCTCTTATTTCCCATTGAAAATATGTTTTTTCGATAGTTCAATACATATGGTTCTTAGGGAGGAAGTGTTTATACTCGTAAGAGACCTTCTTTCCTAAACTTCTTGAATGGTGATATTCCATCCGAGGAACACAAACTGAACATGCGAATTTACCCTTTGTTTGAATACCTATAAGATATGGATTAATGTTAGTATTAGTTATTAACAAGAAATTATTTAAGAAACATGCATGATATTTTCATAAAATTATATACTATTAAAGTGCAGTAGTATGTTACATATCACAAAAATGTGTTAGCCCCTGGGATTCATGAATTGTCCATGTAAGTATTCCACAAAATTGAAATTTATTTTTCCCTATTGGTCTAGATATGTCGTACATAATGATGCCATCCTGTAACTTTAGTAGCTCATCGACAAAAGACTCAATATATACATTCATAACTTTAACTTGGTACTTACCTAATTGGTTCAAAATTCACATAATTACTATATATATATATAAAAKAAATTATATATAAGACAAATGAAATTCTACATTCAAACAAATATTGTAAACAAATACCTAGAACAATCATTACCAAAATTGTGTGCTCCCTCATTATTGACATCCAAGGAGAAAGGTTATTGTTTATAACAAAAATAGGCCACACTAAGTAAACATACTTGAGGTCACCAAATGGATTGATATCGTCGATTGCCAATAAAATCCTAACACTACAAGGTTCTTCTTCAAAAATCGACCATATTTCTTCAATGTTCCTAAATGCACAACCATCTACAGGCATTCGAAGAACACCATATTCACTGTTTTTGTGTGTGTGGTAATCCATAAACTATGCTATGCTTTGGAACCTGAACAGTCATTGCAAACGTTGAATCATTGGGAATATGGCGAAGAACCTTGTGAGTCACCTTTTTTGTTACTTAATTGGTTTGATATCTATTATTTTGACATTGCGGGCATTTCATTTCCAATGCATATTTTCCACAATATATAATATGATCATTAGGACATGCATCGATAGCCCGATACTCCATTCCAATATATTTCATAATGGCAGATAATTATCGGTATGTGTGAGGTAAATTATTTGACGATAGTAAGAAAAAATCACTTAACATTCTACAGCATAAAAATAAGTAGTTAATGTAAATAGTAATAATCATAAATATTGCATCCTTAATTTATATATTAATTGACACTAAAAATAGAGAAAAAATAAGTTGATCTTTACGTAAATGTGACAAATTATATTGCATACTTTAGGATCTGGTTGAGAAAATTGTTTGAAAAACCATTCAACACCTTCAAGTTCACCAACAACATTATAGCAGAGAGAATATTTTTTCTTGAGCCTTCATAAATGGGTTGTTGTTCCTTCTCAAGAAGAGGTACATCATGAATATCATCAAAGTTTTCCTCATCAATAGAAGAAAAGATGTCTTGGATCAATATATTTGTCCCATCATCCTCAACTGTATTATTGGTGTCATCTTCTTCCATAGGATTAACTTGATATTCAATATCCATACCATCTTCCTCATCTTGTACAATAATATTTCTACTACTTCTAGGCACATTATTCGGCGCCACACACCTAGGAGGATTTGTCTTTAGAATTACAAACAATCAATAAAATTAGTGTTTACAGAAAAATTTAAAACAAAAGAAAATTTTATAAATACACCCAATACAAAGAAATATAATGAATAACTTACCATTGGACGATATTCATACTCCCCTGCAATGTTTTTCAATTGTTCTTTTTACAAGTCTTATTCTATTAAAGCCCCTACATCAACTGTAAGGGAAATACCATTTCCCATCACCCTTTGCCTCCAATGTCACCCTTAACCTAGCAAGCATCCTTTCTTGTTCTAGAGTAATGTTATTATATGGAATTGTAATTTCTTATTACAACAAAATCCACTAAAAAAATATGCATACAATATATGAATATATTATTAAGGTAAAAATGTTGTTGAATATTGACCCCATATGTACTAGTGAATTAAGTCATCGTCATCATAGGTTTATTAAAGGTTTATAAGAGTAGTTAACAATTACTCAAGAAATCAAAACCATACAATTTTACCACATAAGCTTCAAAGCTTCACTATAAGCAAGTAAGGAAATCAATCACTAAAGGAGAACTAGGCCAAGACAAATTGTATAGTCATTAAATCAAAATGAGTAGACATGTTCATGCCTATTTCATAGACAACAATTTGTGTCCACAAATAAAAGAGGGTATAAGGGTTAGGGATCCAATTTGGGTATTTAAAAGGAGACAAAGAAATATTAAATTTTTCTAACCTTCAAAGTACAAAATCCAAGATATGTAGATCAAGAGTTGGATGCAAAACAAGTAGCTAATAGAAAAAACTATTTCATGTGGTGAACAATGGCCAGAAAAAGATTTTACAAACGTCACACCTACAAAAGAATTGTTGAATTCTCTCACTATTGCCAGACTTCCGATAAACTTTGACCATGTAAAAGTTGACCAATTCAATGGTTGTTAAACACTTTCAATTGGGTATTTATGACTTATGAAGAATGTTCTTCATAAGAGAGATGACTTAAGAATAACATCATACTTATGACGAACATCAAGGAGCCCAGAAAAAATGATCAAAACTTTAATAATTGTGTAGTATTTTTTTATAGTGCGATCACTTTTATTCTAATAGTCGTAATGTTTCATCAAATATTGACCCCATATGTACTAGTGATCTCTAGTTGTAAACATCAATGAGTTTGGTGTAGTCTACCGAGCTCAACTTGATGGCATTCTTTAGCCAAAATGGGTGAATGGTACTTTCCTAAATCCCTATATCCCAACCCCTTGACTCACTCTTTCTATGCCACTCATATTTAGAGAATTTTAGTTAGGTTCTATCAATTTAGGTTTTGGTTAAGTTTTGGTTTTCTTGGTTACATGTCAGTCTTGTTGATTAATCTTTTTTCCTTTCTATAGTACAAGTCCAGTGTTGTGTTGGTTTTTAGTTTTACATTTTTTCTAGTTGCATCCATAGCTCTCTAGTTAGGGAAGTATTAGACTAATTTTTGTCAAGTAACTACCACATCTTTGTGGTTAAGGGGGGAGAAGATAGCAATGTTCAGTAACATCACTCCACTATTAATTCTATTTTAATATGGTTGAGTCTTGTATCACTACATTTACAACCAACTAGTAGTAAAAGTCAAGCATGTGAGAATTTGTTTGTAGTTTATGTTGTCAATACATTCAAGTCCATGGGAATGGTTTGTGATGCAGGAGCATCACCAGCAAAGCATGAGTGGAGGAAAACTCAGCACCTAGTGCGCATTCTGAAGAATCTTTGAATTTAAAAAGTGGCATATCACATAAAAAAAATTAAAGGATTGTAATTAAACAACATCTTTAATGTTTTGTAGTTGGGTGATCGCATGAGATCGTCGGAGGATGTATTTTATTTTAATGAAGTTGTGTGCAGTACAAATTCAATGTGTTTGATATTATCTTTCTATCAAAAATATTTATTGTAATAAATCCTAAGTAGTTGAATTCTTTTATTTCGATAGGATAGTTCTACAGTAGTTGGAGGGAAAGGCTTGAAGGGCCCCTCTTGTAAAAATACTTGTATTGTTTCCCAGAGGAGGTTGTTGCCATTCTAGCTACGGATAGTTGTTGCTAAAACTATTGTAGAGTTGTTTCCATTGTAGCTAAGAATTAAGAGTTGTTGAGAATAATTGTATAAACACATGTATATTTTCAATTGAATGAATATAACAAAGAAGCATTGTTCCAAATGTATGGTGTTGCAGTTAATATGTCTAT
>JASDQU010507936.1:0-10773 GCA_032191745.1 Picea mariana
TTGACGTTTGTGGTTGTATCTCAGATTTTATTAAGTACAGACTCCATAGCCCAATGGATGTGTGATTTGTTTCAACCAACTTTAGAAAATCCTTACAACAAAACAAACTTGTGCCTCTAACTAGCCTAATATCTTAATTCAAACAAAGCTAAATCATATAGAGAGATCCCTCTCTAAAGCTGGAAGGGCTAGATCCCAGCTTTAAAAGTGGTTGGTTAAGGTTACCTTTGTGTATTTCCTCTTTTCAACCTCTAGGAAATTTACAGAGTGATAACAACAGAGAAAATAGTACTTGATCTCAATGTGCTTCGACCTATCATGGAAAATCGGGTTCTCTGAGAGATTCACACAGCTCTGGTTATCACAATATATCACAGTCGAATCCAACACCTAATCAAATAGTACATAAACCATCTTACAGAGCCACACTACTTCCATACAAGCATCACAAGCTGCAATATACTCTGCTTCTGCAGTGCTGAATGAAACATACTTTTGTTTCCTGCTAGCCCATGAAATCATAACATATCCCAAACTGAAACACATACCATAAGTAATCTTTCTATCATCTGCACTCCCTACCCAATCTGAATCAGTAAATCCATGCAACTATACTTCACTGTTTGAGGCATATCTCAAACCATAAGTTATCGTCCCACGAATATATCTCAAGATATTCTTTGCAGCTATTCAATGCTCATGTCTGGGTTCCACCTAGAATTGGCTCAACATGTTCACAACAAAGAAAATGTTTGGCCTGGTATTCACCAAATACATCAATGAGCGAATCAACTATCGGTAGAGGGACAAGTCTACTAGATCAGAATTAGAGTCTCTCAACTTCCTCAGCTCTGTCACAATGGGAGATGCCATGGATTTTCAATCCATCATCCCAAACTTCTAAAAGATCTTTACAACATACTTCTCTTGCCCTAGGAAGACTTTTCCATGCTTTTGCCATACCTCTAGTCCCAAGTAATAGTGCATGAGATCAATGTCCTTCATATCAAATTATGAGGCTAGCTCTTTCTTAACATGAATAATGAAAGGCTCTGCACCAAGATCTTGGAGTTTTCTCAAATCCATACAAGGCCTTTTGTAATCTGCATACATGGGTTTCTCTCTAGTGTACCTCAAAACCTTGAGGTTTCTCTGTGCATGCTTGTTCTTCAATCACTCCATTTATAAAAGCGATCTTTACATCCATCTGATGTAAACTCCAACCCATGGATGTTGCTAGAGATATGATGGCTCTAGATGTGTATCTGGAAACTTGAGAAATCATCTCATCATAATATTCTCCCTCCTAATGGGATAACCCTCTAGCTATAAATATTGCCTTGTATTTATCGATACTTCTATCCACTAGATGTTTTGTCTTGTAAATCCATTTAGGAACAATTTATGATACATCATTTCTCATGATTGATATTCTTCCATCATAAATTCCTTCAATTTTTCTAGCTTGAATGCTTTTTTGAAGGTGGAAGGTTTTGTAATTGGAATATAGTTTTGACTTCTTGCTTTCTCTAAAAATTCTATCTGGAGCACCATACTTTTCTGCATCTTGAATAATATCATGAGCTCAAGCTGATATTCTCTTCTTAGTCTTATCTTGATGTGGATCTTCAGATCTTTGTGGTTCTTCCATGTCTGATACAACATTCTTACCTCCCTCCGCATCTACAATCTTGGAAGCTACAAGATCTTTATTATGGATCTTATCATGGTCCTGGATACTTCAACCCACAGATGCATTGGTAAGTCTTAATCATGGGTCATGGATTTTACTGCTTCCATAATTGAACAGTTCTTTCTTTCTTCCACACCATTATGCTGAGGATTGTAGGAAGTGATGATCTCCTTCCTAATCCAATCCTCTTTGTTTAGTGAGAAGGTTGACAAGCATATGAGTGAAGGATTTCCAAAACATATTTTTCTTTCCATGCTTCCTTTATAATTAATACTTGGTGAGACCATATGCTTCACCATTGGTCAAGTCATTTGCTCCATGCTTACAATTGTCACTGTAGCTCCCTCCTAGAGCTATTACCTGTGACCGTCCTGGAAAAAGAACAACAACACAAAAAAATAATAGACAACATTCTTCAACACTCTTCCAGTGTTGTGATGAATCATTCTTCCATAGTAACCTATTTGGAGCAAACAGATACATCTCCATGGTAGCTTCCATGAAATATTGTAAGATAACCTGTCCGAGACAAGAACAATAAAAGTATTTCCAGTATAACAAAATTTTCATAAGAACATATCTATCATAACAAGAATGAATACAAATTTCATGATGATCAACATAGTATGACCAAGGTGACCTACCCAAGAGAAAAACAAGAAATATCTCTCTAGAGGAGATGTTAGTTTATTTTGCAAACAAGTACAATAAGAATCTATATTAATAGTATTCACATGCCATTACATCTAGCAGTGATATAACCTTTCAAATACTGCTTTCACAATTTGTAATGTAGCAACTATCAACCTTGATATGTGCAAATTGGAAACTTATCAATTTAATCAAACCTGAAGCCTCAACTGCTATGGAGGGTACTCTTGTTCCTTTGACCACACTAAATACAATATCATTGATTGGACAAGGTCTCTTTTACAACCCCTGCAAACAAACCCATGTTTTTCTAGATGATATAACTTGAAAAGCATTTACAAGTGCATACCTTAAAATCTTTGTAGCATCGTCGAGCTTGTCTTCCAATCTGAAACTAGATATCATCTTGACAAGGAGAGGTTAGAAACTGAATCATAAGGTTCAACGATTAGAACAATCTAGAAACTCTTAAATTTCAAATTTGATCACAAAATCAACTTTGACCAAAAGTCAACCTTTGACTTTGACCAGTCAACATTTGACTTTGACCAGTCAACGTTTGACTTTGACTAGTCAACGTTTGACTTTGACCAAAAACTCAAACCTGACATTTTTTCTAGATGAGGGTGCCAAGAGGTGCACTAGGCTAGGGAGCACTAGGATGTTAAAGAAATATGCCAAATGCTTCACTATAGGTGCCCAGACAAATGGGTTAGGGTTTGTTATCGCTGCAAAACCTGACTACAACTGCAACTAGTGCTATAACGAGATTGACAATGAACTTCCCAATCTACCTTCTAGTGGTTAGAATGTCTGAATATAGTGTGGGCCCATAACCTATTAAAATATTTGATGTTCTCGTTTTACCATAGACAATATCACAATATTTTCACCCAACCATAGGCACACAACCACCCCCGAGCACCTTTAAGCTTTGATAGAGTTATTCCAGAAATCAATACTAGAACCAATAGATAAACCCTAGCTTCTAACTGCAACAAAAACTCAAGACAAGTAGAGTTCTCCTTCTCCAAGGGTAGTGCACAAGAGAGAGAATCTCCATATCCATAGAACAAGTACCATACACAATTGCAGCAGCTGCAATTGCATTACTCTCTCAAAATTGCACCATACTTAGCTAGAATATCACCAAGAGTATCACCAAGAGTATCACCAAGAATATAACTAATAGAATCACCAAGAATATCACCAAGAATATCACTTGATAACGCTAGAGAGAGACCAAGACCAAGAGATGACCATACACCCTTATTCCTCCTTGCAATTGCACATGTAKCTCTCCACAAGACTTGTGCTCTAACCGAGTGTACAAATGATATAAAATGTCCTCTATTTATATTAATTTGTCCAATGACTTCTTTGGCTGGGCCGACCTGACTTTCTAGTAATTATATTTTATGTTTATCTTTTTYCTATGGAGCYGACTTGTCTTTCTGGAAGATAATATTCTAATATTTTTTATTCTTATAGGTTGACTTGTCTTCTAGGGTTTTCACACATTTGTTTAGGGTTTCCATTGCTTCTAGAATATTCCATTCTAGTCAAAGGTTACATGTGGAGGTTAATACCTCCTGCAACTACCGTAACATCAACAAAAACAATGTTTGAAAAGGAAACCTGCAGGATGGTTTGAGGAGAAATGGTGTTGTTGAGGGGAGTTCGGATTGGAACTCTATATATGTCGTTGGGAAGCACTATCAATGACAAGTGCAACTGTTCCATTGTTCCTAAGATTGGATTTGAAAAGGGAAAACCTCCTACAGTCTCTAGAGAAAAGACTATGTTGTGGCATCAAATACTGGGGCATATTGGAGAGAAGGGGCTTTGAGTACTACATGGTAAATGTATGGTTGAAGGTATGTCAAATTTCTCTCTGGATCTTGATTTCTGTGAACATTGTTTGTATGGGAAGTAGAATCAGTTAATATTATCCTTTGATGCTACGAGGGCAAAGGGGATTTTACAGTTGGTGCACAATGATGTGTTTGGCCCTGTGATGATTCCATAACTAGGTAAATCTGTGTATTATGTCTCATTTATAAATGAATTCTTGGGGAATACATGGATTTATTTCCTTAGGAAGAAATATGGATTCTTTGACAAATTTAAAGAGTTTAAGGCTCTTGTAGAAAATCAAATAGAGAAGAAAATTAGGGTTTTGATGACAGATAATGGTGGAAAATTACGTGAGAATAAATTTGAGGAATTATGTAAGAAGTGTGGTATAGCAAGGTATAATACTACTCCATACACATCTCAGTAGAATGGATTTGTAGAAAGGATGAACATGGTGCCGATGGGAAGAGTAAGGAGAATGCTTAGTGGTGTCAAGTTGGGACAAGAATTTTGGGTAGTGGCAGTGGACACAGCATGTTACTTGGTAAATCAATCACCCTCATTAGCATTCAATGATATGAATCCACACGAGGTATGGAATAGTAAGAAAACTTGTCTGACACATCTTAGGGTTTTTGGATTTGATTCTTATGTACACGTTCCAAAGGAAAATATGAGTAAGCTGGATAAAAAGGATGAAAATTGTATCTTTATTGGCTATAAAGATGGTATGAAAGGTTGTAAGCTTTGGAACCCATAAATTAAGAAGGTAGTGTATATCTGAGGTGTGGTATTTATATAAATCAAAGAAGTTTTCAAACAAGAAGTCCTACCAAGGGATGAAGAACCAAAGAAAGTAGAGTTTGAATTGAAGGATAATGAATAAGAATCTACAAAAGAATTAGAGTAGGAAGAAGAAGAGCCTCATACTCCAGTATTGAGGAGATTAGTTCGGGAAAGAAGGCAACCGAAAAGGTATACTCCATCTGATTTCCATTCAAATTTTTCTTTGTTGATYATTGATGATGATMCTAGAACTATTAGGGAGGCAATGGATTTATAGGATGGGAAACTATGGAAAAAGGCCATGGCTGAAGAAATGGCATCCTTGGACAAAAATKTGGTTTGGAATCTAGTGGAGTTTCCAACTGGAATAAATCCCATTGGCACAATGGATGTTTAAGAAGAAGTTGAATGAAGAAGGAAAAGTGGAGAAAGACAAAGCTCGGTTAGTAGAGAAAGGTTATTCCCAGGTAGATGGAATTGAATTTGTTAAAAAAAWTTCTCCTATTGCCAAGTTAACTAATTCTATTAGATTTCTTTTATTTGTTGATGCTAGTTTTGATTTTGAAGTAGAAMATTTGGATGTGAATACAACATTCTTATATGGGGATTTGAAAGAATAATTCTACATGAAGTAGCCATAAGGATTTGCAGTGAAGGAAAATAAAGAGCTGGTATGTAGGCTTAAAAATTCCTTGTATGAGTTAAAGCAACCAACAAGGATGTGGTATCAAAAATGTGATACTTATATATTGGGACTTGGCTTCACAAGAAACAAAGCCGATCACTATGTGTATTTCAAATTAGTAGGTGATCACCTTATTTATTTGGTATTGTATGTGGATGATATGTTGTTGATAGGAAACAATTATCCAGTATGTGAAAACTCAATTTTCCTCTAAATTTGACATGAAAGATCTTAGTGCTACAAATTTTATTTTGGGTATGGAAATGAAAAGAAATCGGGAAAACATGAAACTCTGGTTGAACTAGATAAAATATGTTGAGTTAATATTGCAGAGGTTTAATATGAAAGAATGTAAACCTATCAAGGTCCCTAATCTTGTAGGTGTAAAGTTATCTTCAAATCAGTGCATGAAGGCAAAGGAAGAGGAAGAGGACACGTCCCATGTTCTGTATGCTAATGTGGTTGGTAGTTTGATGTATGAAATGGTCTGTACTAGACTGGACATTGCACATGTAGTGGGAGTTTTGAGAAAGTATATGTCAAAACTAGGGAAGGAGCATTGGGCCGGAGTAAGGTTTTCATGTATTTGCATGACACTACTTCTTATGGATTGTGTTACCAAGGAAGACTAGGTTTGGATAGAGTGTTGGTCATACATGGCTTTGTTGATGAAAATTGGGCTGTAGATATGGATTGTATAAGATATACAAGTGGGTATGTGTTTAACCTATTTGGAGGAGCAATTAGTTGGATGAGAAAAATACAGTCTGTAGTGGCACTCTTGACTATAGAATATGAATGCATGGAAACCACTCATGCAAGCAATAAAATAGTATGGTTATAGAGATTATGTTCAGGTATTGTGTTGGTACAACAAGTTGTAAGGATAGATTGTGATAGTCAAAGTGAAATATTCTTGGCGAGGAACCCAACTTATCATTCTAACAAAAACCATATCGATGTTCAATATCATTTTTTCAAAGACATGGTTGAAGACAAGAAGGTGTTGTTGGTGAAGGTGGACACTTTGGAGAATGTTTTAGATTCATTAACAAAGTCTATAAGCATTGAGAAGTTATCTTGGTATAGAGAATCAATGGGTGTTTTTTCCCTGGTATATTCGCCAAATTTTTGGGTGGTCTTTCACCTTTGGCGGGGAAGATTTTTCACCTTTGTCAGTTTAGTGGTGCATGATATTTCAGCCCATTGTTTTCTAATTCCAATTAAGGAATTAAGGTTGTAATCTAATCTGGTTCAATGGATTAAGATTTTTTTGGATGTCGCAGGATCCTATATATTGTATTGTAAACAATGAAGTTGGATTATGAATAGAATGAGAGCTACGCCTTTAGAACATGTTGTTGGTTTTGTTGATTGGGTTTCTAGGGTAAATCTCTTTGTATATGTTTGATTGCAATTTTTTTATTTTTTTTGTTAAGAATTTGTGTGTGCATCGCATTAATGTAAAATGTTTAAAACTTACATGGAGATACAAAATTCCCTACCTGGGCATCTTCATCTACCATATTCCTTTCAATCAAAAGTATAGGAATATGGGTCAAGGAAACATGATTTTTAATGCCTGAAATGCTAGAGAAAAATTCACTGATTGACTCCAATCCTCTAGATTCTACCTCTAGCCACCAAGTTCTGAAAACTAAATTTTTAGAGGATTTTCTTTTATTTGGGGAAGGTAACTATGATGACTTACCTGTGAGAGGCACACATTCTTTATTTTCACTGATTACATCCAAGATTTGGTCTTTGTGATTACCATAGGTCAAAGGTGGTTATGACACTTCCAATGGGATATCCGAAAGATTTTCTATGGGCCTCTTGTCACCTATATCCTCTTCCCATCTTGGGTTGTGAGGGATTTCCTTCAGTTCCACCCCCAATAATTTTTCTTTCTTTCTTTGAGACCACACCTTTCTCTAAGTAGGGTAGCTATAGTCCACTGCTAAGTTCCCATAGCTATGGAATCACCCACACTTGAAGGATATACCTTCATAGTCTAGGTTAGCTAGTATTGGTCTACTGCTCTCTTAATAACCATTTCCTCTGCCAATCCTTTGCTTGTCTCGAAGCCCACAAGTATTATTTCCATCCGAAAGTACCCTATTTCCTTGAAAGAGTAATTAGCTTCATAAAACACACAGAGAGCATCCCTATAGCTTCAAATACATCCTTTGACCATAAGGCAAGGGGAATACTTGGAATTCAAACTCAAATTGAAAGTATATCCACTAAGCAATTTTGGCATCAAAATCCACATACCATTTTTAGAAATAGATTTTGAGAACCCCACTTCCACCCACTACATAAAAATTTGTTAACCTCAATGATTGTTTTGAAAACCCATACCAACCAACATTTTTCTAGGGTCATAATGCCGGAAGAGTATCCAACCATAGATTCAAAATTTTCTCTTGTCCAGTTCTTAAGAAAATGAAACCTCATATTTCTTCCAGGAAATCGAGCTATGATTGCCAATTCTTCCAATTCAAAAACATCGTTTAGCCTAGTTTTCATCCACAAGCTCAAGTTTACTGCCTCCAACATTTTTTTAATGCATTTTTTTTCTTTTTGGATTTCCTTTCCCCTTTTAGAGGAGGTTTCCCTAGGCTCCCTGATTCTATTGTAGTGGAGCCACTCGTGAGGTTTATTTGAATAAAGGAATTTCAACATCCATGCAGGAGGAAAAAGTATGGATATTGGTACCATCACTGTCATAAAGGCCAGTAAAATCTTTGTCCTTATCATTCCCAGGGAATGATTATTTTCGATCTCCAAAATTTGATCTTTTGTATGATTCATATGGGATATCTCGTGTGACATTAAGAAACTTGAGGGAAAAACACCTCGATCCATCACCCTCTCCTCCAACCGAGCCTCCATCTTGGATCCATTGTTGAATAAACCCTGGTTCAGCTCACCAATGATATTCAATGTGTCCTCCTCTAATAGGTGCGATCCCATAGAAAACCTCCTTCATGTATCCAAAAGGTTTCTAGGTTGGAAAATGATTGGGTTTGCCCAAATTTGCTGGACATCCATTGGATCAATCGAGTAGTCTAAATCCTCCTCATCCACCATCATCAACTATGCCATGACGAACTAGTCTTGCTTCCCACCACTTAGAACTATGAGATCACCCTAACTTACACTTGTGTAAACCCTAACTCGCACATGTGGAAACCCTCTCCCCATCCTCCAATTCTTGATGAATATTTATAACTTCACGTTGATGGTGTTTACTTCTATTTTAGTCAAATTAATAATTTTAAATTTTAAAATATTGTATATGTCCTCTTCCATTTATGAGTCATCTTCAAGCTCACTATCAAAACAAGTTTATATATAATAGATGATGGTGCTCTTGGAATTAATGATAATAATAAAGAATGTGTTGTGTTGAAATATAATTTATTCATTCTTCATTCATTATTTCAATTCAAATACTTTAAAGGTTTTTTCTTTATTAAAGTTCTTATTGAAATAAGGTTTATTCATTCTTCATTCATTATCTAATTCAAATACTTTTAAATTTGTTTTCTTGATTAAAGGTCAAAACATGGTGACTGGTCTTCCTCTCGTTTCTTGCAGAGATGGTGTTTGTGTCGTTTGTGTTCTTGGAAAACATCATTGAGACAATTTTGACAAATGTACCTCAAGTTGGCATGCCTCGACCCCCTTTCAACTTGTTCATAGTGATGTGTGTGGTCCACTTCCTTATCCTTCTTTCTCTAGGTGCATGTACTTCTTAACTTTCATTGATGACTTCTCTAGATGCACTTGGGTTTCTTTCTTAAAACTTAAGAATGATTTTTCTTACATGTTTGTGGCCCTGTCATAACCTGATTGTAGATTTGGTTCATCATAGGGATCAATTGCAAAATAAATGATTGACTTTGCAGTTGGGCCCTCTGATGACTTGAATCTACAATCACGTTAAGGATGACCATGTTTTTGGTTGACAAGGCCCTTGTAGAAAAACAATATGGACATCAACTTGAGAGGTTAAGAATATATAATGGAGGTGAACAAGTTAACAACAAATTTACAACTTCCTACATTGCACAGGGAATTTAGATGCAACATGTTGTTCCATATACACCACAAAGAGAAAGAATCACACATTAAAGGAAACAACAAATTATATGATCCAATTTAAGGGATTAAGTCATCAATTTTGGGTGGAAGCCATTAATTGTGCTAATTACATATTCAATAGCACTCCCACAAAKAATTTAAAAAATATAACAATGGAATAAGCATGGAGTAAAATTAAACTAGATGTAAGCCACTTTCATGTGTTTTGCATTAAAGCATAGGCTCACATTCTTGATGAAAAAAGGMAAGCATTACAACCTAAAAGTGAGAAGTGCATTTTTGTTGGATATTCTAAAGATGTCAAAGGTTATAGACTTCTTCAAMCTCATTCCAATKAATTTATTATTAGAAGAGATGTTAAGTTTGATCAAAATATCTTGGCCTACGAGCCTAATTCAGTGTTTTTGCCATCTTCGACTTGCGATCCATATTCAACGTCTATACCATCTTCTCTTTCAAACTTTTCTATTAGTGACCATATTCTGGTTTCTTCTTTAGATGATGATAGTGAGGATGGAAATCCACCTTTGCCTGCTCACCTTCCTCTAGTTGGGTTCATTGAACATGAACTTGCACTAGCACGATCGCTTCCTAGATGGGTCCATACAACATGAGAAATAGTTGGTGATCTTGCTAGTGATTCTACAGATCATCATCGTACACATTCATAGTTCTAGAGAGCCTCCTCTCTTTTGGATCATGAACTAAAAACATTTTAGAAGCTTCTGGCCAACTAGATTGGGCCACATGAATGAATGAAGAATATCATTCCTTAATGACAAACGATACTTGGGATTTTGTACCTCTTTTGAAAGGAAGAAAAATTTTCAAATGTAAATGGGTATATAGAACTAAGTACACATAAGTTGGAAGTGTTAAAATACATAAGGATCGGTTTGTTTCCAAAGTATTTTTTCAAGTTGATGGAAGTGACTATAGTGAAACCTTTTCCCCAACAACTAAAATGAATTCTATCTGCCTTGTTCTA
>JASDQU010507937.1:0-11769 GCA_032191745.1 Picea mariana
ATTAAAAGGTTCGAAAGGGCATCTTTCGAGTGGTAGTTTATCTCTTTTTTGGCCTCATGAGACTAACTGTATGAAAAAGGAACTAAGAGAGTTCTCTTTTAAGTGTTTTTCTAGACTCTATAATCATGAAAAACCTTCGAGTTTTCTATCTTTGGACTCGCTAAAACAAACATCGACAGGCCTGTACGGAACTGAACCCTTACTTCTTCTAGTTTTTTAAACAAAGGAAGAGGAACTTACCGAAGGTGATTTATATCGAGCATGTGTTACCCTCCTTGAGCTCATTAAATTAAAAAGAGGTACTCGTCTATCTGGAGGGGGGAAAATTTGAAAGAAGCAAGTCAAGTAGTCTCTTGAGAACATTACCAAGTAATTCTTAGAGTCGCCCTTGAACATGGAACTTTGTCTTTTTTATCCGTTGAACCTCTGCACTGAGCCATCCCTTTGATTTTCTTTCACTCCTTTGGGTCACCTAATGTAAGTCACAACATCCACTGCATCATCAAGTTTTGGTCCATGTCATGTTTCTGCTATCGTGCCTCAGTGTTCAAGGGAAGTATCCGCCTCAAGAGTCAGCCATCACAAATATCTTGTCTCAATACCCGTGTTAGTCCATCTTCATGTGATCCACCAATTTACATCTCTATGTCTGTTTCATGTCGTTAATGGGGGATACATTAAGGCCCTCCTTTGGAGAGCCTATTCCTATCGACTTCAACACATTATCTAGGAACTAGACTTAGAAACGAGTTATTACTTTGGGACCTGCATGCCTCAATGGCAGGCCTCCTCACATTCGACAGTGGGTTTACCTCATTGACCTCTGATTGAATGATTCCATGGATGTTCAACTCCAGCCCATCCATTCACATTCATTGGAATGTACTAGGGTACCTTGGGAATCATTGACATTAATGGTGATCTCCCTCATGCTTGTTAATGGTTTACATCATTGACCGGTAATCAAGTGGTTTCTGCCATGTTCGACATCAGGACATCTATTCACATGGTTAGATTCATACTACATTGGGATCAGTAAGAAGACCCTGGGTTGAGTGATCACTTTGATATGTGCTTTGCCCAGGTTGGAAGGAATTTCTCTTGAACAATGACACATATATACTGTTACATAGATCCACTTTGTATTGGTCATGGCTATGTCTTGTCATATCGTAGATCCACTGTGTATTCTTCATGGCTACGATCAGTTAAGGTCATGTATAGATCAACACTGTATCCTCGGTGGCTATAACCTTTTATCAATACAATTATGGATCTGCAGTGTATTTTATGGCGGCCATATCTTGCAAGTCTTGATCACCCAAGCATAGGTATGCCTGCCTTGGGTTTGAAACATGTCATGATATTTGTTGGATGTTTGTGTGTAGCTTACGTCAGGTTCCTCACGTCTATACCCTTGCTTGAACGTCTACAAATCATTTTAGTAATCAGTTCTCATCCTCTAACTTCATACTTTGTGGGGCAATCTGTTACACATCAACATTACTCGCTTTGATAAGTGTCGCAAATGTCGCATGTTGCTCACAAGTGTCGCAGGTGTCAAGAAAATCATACTACCATGATGACAACACTAAAGAAACACTTAAAATGTCTCAAACACTTGATTTGAAGGAATAGGGATGGTTAACTGAAGTCAAGTATCTCTTGCCACCTGAAAGATGCTTTCAATCCAAGGTTTTAGAAGAGAGCGCTCCCTTATATCACCCTTAGGAGTGCTGGTTCTCCCCTATAAGGTGCTAACACCAAACATCCCCTCTGAAGGAGTGCTATGGATCTTTAGAGCGCTGGTGCCCCCCTAAAGCCTACTAGGGAGCGCTATAGCACTTTGATGGCCTTTTTGAGGGAGCGCTGCCTATTCTGGGCAGCAGTTGATATGTTGAGGAGAATAAGGGGAGGATATTTCAATCTTGGAAGGCAGTTGCATTCGAATTCTTGGTTCAGCCATGATCCTAGGAGAAGATCCTTGGTTTAAGGAGGGAAATCCTCAACTTACCCTAAATATACCTCAAGAGGGTAAGCCTCTCTAAACCTATATAAAAAGGCTCTATCATGGTGGAAAGGGGGAAGAATTGGAAGCATGAAACCTATGATCTCATAGGAAACATACAGTGAACTAGAGGAAAGTAATCAGTGAAGTTGTTGTCACCTAGACCATGGATATTTTGATCAAGGGTTAGACAAAAGGGACTTGACGAAGCTGTCGCATTCACATATATGTTTGTAAGTTACTTATATCATTGTTCTCATCAATATGACATGCTTGGCCTATTTATTTCTAGTTTGTGTTTAATCTCACATGAACTTGTCTCTGATAGATAGATCTATTTCAAGCTAATATCAACAGAGTAGGAAGTGGTTGTACTATTGTTTGTCTACAGGGATCATCGAGTAGTGAAAGATCGGAGCTCAACTTAGAGTGTGTAGGGACAAACACCGGTAAAAGGTACTTCTTTTTTTGTTCCTCCTCATGCATTAGTTTGTATAGATCTGAAAGGAAGTCAGTGTCTATGTTAAGCATCTTTTGTCTTAAGAGTTAAGAGTCTATCTCTCAAGAGGAGATCTACCTGTCCACAGGGATATTTTCCTTCAACACCCTCCTTCCATCACTTCTTCTCTAAAATAAACATCTAAGGTTCAAGCAGTGGAAGATCACATCGAGCATCAACAACAAGTTTTCCAAATCTTAAAGGACAACCTGACCATGGCACATAATCGCATGAAATAAAAAGTAGATCAACATCGTAGTGAAAGAAGTTTTGAAGTAGGGAATTGGGTGTTTTTAAGACTACAACCATACAAATAGATGTCCCTCAAGAAATCCAAGAAGGATAATAAATTATCACCAAAGTACTATGGCCCTTATAAGGTGTTGCAAAAGATTCGTACTATGGAATACAAATTGGAGTTGTTTGCATCTTCACGAGTACACCCAATTTTACATGTTTCATGCTTAAAGAAGGTTATAGAGGACAAGATCCCAGTTCAAACTATATTGCCAGAACTTGATGAGGAAGGAAAAATCATATTGGAGCCTGAAGCCATCACTGACACAAGAATTTTCCAGCTGAGGAATAGATCCATTTCAGAGTATCTCATTAAATGGAGGAAACTACCAGCTGAAGATTCCACTTGGGAAGATGAGTCTTTTATACAAAAGCATCTAGAGTTACTCAAGCATTGCAGAAAACACTTGTCTCAAGGGGAGGGGCATGTTAAGCCCTAATATTGGCTCATCACCCCTTAATTGGGGCATATTACATTAGTAATGTTATTTTATTTATGTAATCTTTATTCCATTAGTTGTAATTATACCTCCTAGTCTCCTATATATACCAAGGAGAAATTTTCATTTGGAATCATCTTGTACTTGAACATTTATGTGGAGTAAAAGGAGGTTGCCCCCTCAAAGAGGCTTATTATCTGAAATTATCTCTTTTTCAAGGTGTTGAGTACTTATTCTGAGGTTTTTCTATGCTATATTGATATTTGGTTCCTAACATTGTATGTCATGCTTGAATATATCCTTTTTCGTTCTGCACATCAAACTGCTTCTGCGGTTGAACATTCTTCTGCACCCATTGGTGTTGTGCTGGATCTTGTCTTACTACGTTGTTTCCTGTCTGAGATCCCCCACACGTAACTATGTTGATATTTCTTTTGTCATCCCTTGCTTCCATCGAAATCCACTGAACATTCTAATTGTTCTGATTTCTCTTTTCCTGGATCTTGCCCAAAGTGTAGGACAGTCTTTTGTGTCATTATATAATGCACGCCAACACATACATGTTGCACGTGGAAGTGGACATTCTCTTGCATAGTGTACTAGTTGTTGACAGTTTTTGCATACCATTGGTCCTCTTCCTCTTCCAAATCCTCCTCTTCCTCTTCCTCCACCTCTGTATCCAGCTCGATCTCCTCGTGGTTCATTGTACTGGGGCACCTGATTATACTACATGAGATTATAGTGTGGTTGCGCTGTATTATACTATGGCTGCACAATGTTATATTTTGTTGTGCAATGTTATACAAGACTGGTACTTGGTTAAACTATGATACAAATTGTTCAATCATTTCTTCCTGCACCCTATAAGCATTTGGTGTTCGTTCCCTCATCAGGTCCATGGTCCTGCAATCTTTGTCATCATGGCCTACTGACTTGCAAAATTTGCAATATGAACTCTTAGGTACTGTTTGGTATTTATGCATCATTGTATAGTGATATGGATCATGCCCCTATTTCTTACAGGTCTCACACCATAGTCCTCTTGTTGGAAATGGTTTTGGAATTCATGCTTCCATGTACTGCGCGAATGTTGGACATTCATTCTTATGGTGTCTTTTTGTCCTACATGTGGTACACCAAATGAATTCTTGTTTGTCCTTACCCTTGTTCTCATTTAGCTAAAATGCTAAGTTCTTTAGATCCTCCTTCAACTTCTCTATGGATGGATCTCTCTTCTTATATTGGTTCTCTTGCAGTTGTAGGGATGCCTGCAGAGCCTCTACCCGAGTCTAAAACTTTTGTTGTCACAAAGGGTATTTAAAGTGTGGGAGTAGTGAATTGAGAAACATATGCCTATGTTGCATATTCGTCATGAGATATTTTATTTTTCCCTTCAATCATTTGAATCTTTGGTCAATCTCCCACACAGATTCTCTTGGTTTCTATCTAATATACATAATCTCATTCATGTATTTATCCTCTGAGCTAGGCTTCTGGAATCCATTTATCAATAGATTTTTTATATCTCCAATCATTCTGGTTGTCCCTAGTGGGCGGTTTGTAGCTAAGCTCATGTACCAATATAGTGCGCAATATCTTAGCGTTATATCTAAGTGGGCAAGTTTAGTGTCATCGTCTATCATATGTTTTTCTTCCCAGATATTTTCACATATAAACAAGTTCTTATCAGCATCCTCTGATGCCTCTCCTTTGAATTATGTTAACTTGATGGTCAAATCATGTCCTTCCATCCTGAATGTTGAACTACTACCTCCCCGTGGTGTATATACTTGACTAATGCCTCTTGAATTGGCTCCCCCAGTTTTTGTTCCATGTGTAGATGTAATTCCTATTGTCTTCCTTCTCCCTGTTATAACCCTATAATTTATAGGATCAACTATTGATTGTATTTTTGTTCCCTTCAGTGTTTTTGATTTGCAGAGATTACTACATCCCGAAAAAAATAAAAATAAATTAGGGCATAAAAGAAATTAAATAAATCCCCATGCAATAACAATGGTTTGATCCATACAGTCTAATCATGTCCAAGTCCTTTTAAATTGATGTTGATAGTCTTAGTGAATAAGCTTGACTAAACTATCTAATCTTAGTCAAGATGATAGGTTAGTTAGTGAATAAATTTTACCAAACAACCTAATCTTGGTCAAATAGCCCCTAGGTAGAGTATTTTCTTAGTCCAACATTCTAAGATGGGCTAAAGGTGCAAATGATGTAGGTTAGGACATAGGTTAAACAACTTATTTTCAATAAATGTGTATGATGATTGATGAAAAATGAAAGATTTTGGATGATGAAGTGTTTTTCTTATCCCATGGTCATAAAGAGTAGAAGAAGTAGTGCGAAAAACCTGTAAAAATTCATTAATCCTAAGTCTCATGCCATTTGTTCAATCGTGCCCTGGAAAATTAAAGATCGGACCTAAATCTACAACTGAGCGGTGAGTGCCCAGATCTACAGCTCTGAAAATATTTTGGACCCCCCCCTGATCATTCAACCTTTAATAGTGGGGGGGGGGGGGGGTCTGAAAATATGTTTAATATGTTTGCTCAGATCTACATCCATCCCACCAGTGTGCAATTGAACGGTCCACAGAAGATTTTCAGACCACCCTGACCATTCTACTTTTAACGGAGAGGGGGAGGGGGGTCGGACATAATGTTAAACAATGCACCCATATCAACAATTGATTTGGATTCACTTAGATCAATGGTTTACAAGGAATCCTGGACCCCCCCCCCGACTATTCTGCCTTTAACTGAAGGGGGGGGGTGTCTAGAATGAAACAAATCCAAGCGGGCCCATTGCAATGAGGCGTCACCTCATTGTGTCCAAACTCCCCCTCTACAAACATTTAATACCTATCAGTGTTACAATTCACCACCACCCTCTGCAAGTTCCACGTCATGACCCCGTTAGCATGTCCCATCCATCTAACCGTTATAGGTCATATCTTTCTCTTTTGCCTTCCAATCACCAGTGCACACGTTGACCAGAGGTACACTTTAGACGTCCTTCATCCTACACTCTCATGCTCTAAACGACCCGTTGGCCATTTATGACTAGCCACATAACCATTGTCCATATGACCTATCCTTGTTCTCCCAAATGGATACTCATCCACTCAGATTCAACCCTGTTTCGGTCATCTTCCATTCCATTCACATTCCCTGCGTATCAAGAGATTCATTTTCCTCCACCTCTGCAAGGCCTCATCCAACCACAACCATTACCAATAACATTTTGTTTGAATTGTAGGTACTCTTCATAGCAATGGAACCAAAATCCAAGAAGTTAGAAGCCGGGGAAAATCCTTTCCTCCCACCTTATGTCGACCTCTACAAGATCTCATTGGCCAACAAAGATCATCTGATATTAGAGACAAGGTGCAAGGTTAACTTCGCAGATTTGCAGTCCTGACTCAAATACACTTTCTTAGATCAGAGCGATGAAATCGAGCTCTGGGAGTCCAATATTCCTTTATATCTTTTCCCCTAGGTCCATCATTTCCCTGAATTTGCCCTCAAATTCCAGGCTCATTACCTTCTCGACCATAGAGCCATAATCTTTTCATCAGAAGAAACTTTGTTCTTCATCACACCAGAGGCCATTGATCAGATGATGCAGATACCTAGAAATGAATATGCCTCCCCTTTCAATATCGAAATCATAAAAAAGTTATACCAGAAATTATCTTTTCCTCAAAGAGCCCAGATATTTGAATTTTTCCTCCCACGGGATGCTCAGTTCCCCAAATCAAATCCCCCCTATCTTTCCTCCCTATTCTCAGAAAAGGGAAACCAAATCATTTCATCCCTTTGTTTTCTTCTTGGTTATTTTTTAGACGCATGGGTGGATGAGCCTATATTGGGTTTTCTGTCCATTTTCTCTACCCAGGAAAAATCCACCACTCAGTTCGACTACAACACTTTCCTGTCGAAGAACATTCATGAGCAGTTTTCACAGTTCGCCATAGAGGGCATGTTCTAGTACTCATCCATATTGCCTTACATGTTCATCTTTTTTCAAGTGGATAGGTTCTCTTTCTCAATGCAGAATATGGACAAGGAAGGAAAACCTCAAGCAGTCACATTATGGATGTCGTTGCTCAGGAGAAACTCTATTGAGTTCACTTTTAAACAATTCATTGAACTGTTTTATCATCTAGTTGTAGGTATACTTAGTGGAAGATCTGAGCCAAGAATAAGTGATGAAATTCAAAGAGTTATGCACCTTTCATATCTGGCAAAGACTGGAGATTGGTTTCTATACCAGAATCACACAGAAATCAGAGTGTATGGGTGTGAACTAGCCCCATACAAGTTTCCTAAGCCTATTCGAATATTCACAATGGAATATATTCGTCAGATGATAAACTCAGATGACATCCATTTTGTGTCTCTGGAGAAAAAACAACAGATGAGGATCAAAGGAAAAATAGGCCCATTTATCTGCAACAGTCGAGCTGCTGGGGAAGAGGCAAACAAATTATTGAAGTAAATGAAATTCAACACTAGTTTTATTTGGAGATATGACCCCAATGGGATCATTGCAGAGATGATATCCAAGAACAAAATTTCACCCTATGCCCACACCCTCAAGCCATAAATCAAAAAATATGTGAACCAGACAGAATGGGAAGTAAATACTTTGGTAGATACAGAGCCACATGAATCTCTTTCAGTATCTATTTCACTAACTACAACTCCAAGGGCACCTAAGGAAAAAATACTAAGAAAGGATGATTCACCTTCAATCACTGAGGTATCAGTAGAAGAATTCTAGGGATACAACAAGAAACCCAAAACCACTCATGCTACTCACATGTCTGGTGAGGAAGAGCCCTAGTATGCCATAGTGATTGAGAGAAGAAAACAAGTGGTGTCAACTTCTTCTTCTTCGAAGAAGACAGAAATAACTGTGACTACCCAAACTTCACAAGGGTATGTACCCCTAAGAATTTTTCAAAAATATAAAATAATTAAAAAGAAGAACCAGACACTGACCAATAGCACCTACTCTTAGTTTTGGAAGAAAACTTCCACAACACAGCACAGACTATTGTCAGGATTTGACACAGAGAAAGGAAGAATGCATCTTGCATTTCTGTAAGCACAGGTGCCTCAACCCAAAGAAATCACTGATTACAAGAATTCAACTATTGTTTTTGACACCAAACAAGTACATCCAACTGATCAGATGGACTTGCACAGACAGACAGGAAAAATGGTTTTCTCCACATTAGCACATGCTCCCACTACAACATCAAAGTTATAGGTGTCTTTAAGAAATGTTCAAACCCAATTGAAGTTGGAGAAGATATCCTCTTTTGCAAAGGATAATAGAATAAAATCCTTAGAGGAGTTGGTGCTCAAGATTGGGTATGATCCCTCGAATGTTAAAGAAGTAGAGGAAATGTTGAAGGAAAAGAATGCTGACATTGCATCTTTATGAAAACAATTGAAATTTCCACCAATAGAGGATTCACAAGTTAAAGATGTAGCTAAGGAAAAAAACAAGAAAGAAGAATTGTTGAAGCTTATCATGCAGCAGAATGCACAGCTCAGAGAAATGGAGATAGAGTTGGAAAAATTATTGAAAGAAAAGGAACAAATGACACCAATGGAATTCATTCCATTGAGTGCAATTCCCATTGCATAAGCAAGTATAGCAATAGTTCCAACAACCACTACAACATAAATTCCATCAACAACCCCATTGACAACACTGGAAAAAACTGTAGAGTTAGCAAAATCCATGGAGGAAATGACTCTGCAAGGAATAGATATCAATAAGTTGAAAATGGAGATTGAAAATCTACAGGAACTCAAGTCTTCTTTCCAAACAAGATACAATGTTCAGAGAAAAGTGTTAGAGAAACTCAAGCATGAAATACAACAGCTCCAGAAACAAACAGTGGTAGGAAAGACATTAGAAGAGGGTAAGGAAAACATATGGACAGATATTGCAAAATCTATAAACGAAATTTGGCCCATGGTGCAAATCATGTTCAAGAAAAATGATCTGGTGTTAAAGAGTAGGCAAGCCATTGACAGGATAAGAACATAGCTGGGTGAGATGCCCTTAGTGGCCAATGAGATCATCAAGTGCCTGAACTCCAAAACAAAAGAAGAGCTGGAAGAATTGAAATTCGAAGATAGAAAAGAGACTATCCTCGAGGAAAAAAGATTATTGACTAAAAGGGGATTGATGTTACAGTTGGAGGAAAAGGATCAGAACATGGACATTGGAGTTCAAAGATTTTTTAGCAAGATTGAAGCCTTACAGAAAAAGGGTCTTCCTGATCTACGTGTCCTAAATTATAAACTAATTTATATCACTGAAATTTCATCTAAACATGGCGACAAGAACTCAGCATCATCAAAACAGGAATGAAGCTATTCATGGCACTGAATCACATTCACAGCATTGCAAAAGGGTCAAAAACTATACAAAGTAACCAAAAATTGAAGGGCGCTATACATAATCTGGGTGCATGCGCACATGCACGTAACAGCAATGTACCATTAGCGCATGCGCGCACGACGCATGGCTGTTGGCGCAAAAACTCGTGCACCTGCTAAACGATGCATTTATTGAAATTGGTCGGCCTCCCAACCACTAATGGATCAGCTCCTAAGCCGATTTGACATCAAATCTGAGCTGAATCCGCATGGTAGGCTAGTCAAAGACCTAATTGAGCCCTAAAGAGCCCCTTTTCACACCTCAAAAGAGTTACATAATCACCCAATGCCATGCTATAAAAAGCCATGAAGAAACATCATTTTCTCAAGGAATTTCATGTATTGTTATGCTGCTAAGATTTTTAAGGACTCACTCTTTGACAATACCACATTGGAAACATTTCATTGAGCCATTCACCTATCCATTGAGTGAATGTGCTTGGAGTTCTTTCACCATCATTCTCATTTTTCTTATTATAAGGAGAGCAAGTTTGTGAGGGCCTCAAGAGCCTTCCTTTGGAGGAAGAAGGAACCACAGTTCCCTTTCTTCATTGTGTGCTTTGGATTTCATCAATAGACCAGCTCAAAACATTGGTGATATTAGTCCATTGTGTTTGTTATTTCTTTTTTCACATGCTCATAGTTTTAGTTTGTTTTTATTTAATTCTTGTTTATAGTTTAGTTGTTCTTTTTCTAACTCTTTCCTCTACAGCTGTCATGCCTAGCAAGACCCAACTGGGCATGTAAGCACTCTTTATTTGCTCACCTAGTGACAAATTGAGTGCAAATAGATTGGTGACCATACTGGGGAGTAGGTATCAATTCCTCCCTCATTTGGGTTTATTTTGTTTCCTTTTGATTTCATTAACTTGTAGGTACACAAACCAGCCTCTACCGACCTGCTAACCAGTCAATTCAATAGAGAATTGGGAGAAATCCATCCATATTTTTATTCTCTACCTTTTGTCACAGACACGTGGGTATTCCATCTCACAGACGTGCATCGTGTGTGCATGCGCCTGTTCAACCATTTCTCTCTGCGCGCATGCGCTTTCTGTGTCAATTCAGATAGCGCCCATGCGCTCAGTGCGCCTGTGTATGAACCAGTGGGTGCGCATTTGATCTTAATTTCACATTGTAATGTCTTGGATGTGGGGAAAACCATTTTCCTTCTTAAGAATGATGATATGCATGCTCTAAATACTGCACCACTTAGACCCCTCAACTTATAAAGGGGATAGTCAAACAAACATAGGCACTTAGGTGGATAAAAATCATTTTCCCTTATTTGCTTTTTTCCACGTGGATGGCTTTCTTTGATTTATAATATAAGTTGGAAAATCATACTTAATCACATCTAATTCACATTTGGGACTAGAAGTTGAAAGTAATAATCTTGAGTATGCTCTTCTCTTGCGCCATCAAGCGATCTTGAGAACCAGAAAAGGATTGTGAAAACGATCTCATCTCCCTTAACAAAAAATTTCAAAACCTTTAGGAGAGGACAAAGGCCCTTTTGGGACCCCTCTTAGTTTCATTTTTCAAACATATCTTAAATTTGTAATAGGCCCATACATGCCCACATGTCACAAAAGTAGGATAGTGGTTGGAATTTTGCTTTCTTAGATCAAAAAACTAGGAGAGATTAAAGGTTTGTAACGGGCCCACACATGCCCACATGTTCAATCTAGGATAGTTTCATGCTTTTTCTAGATTAACTCACACATAGGGAGTTAAAGGATAGTAATGGACCACATGTCCACATGCTAGTTTCCTAGGGATTTTAAAATTCCACAAGGTTGTACCAATGACATCTAGCTAATTAGGTAATCACACTCTTGTAAAGGACCAAGCGATGTCCACATGCAGCAAGGTGACATCTAAATAAATAAAATTTGGTACACTTTCACTCACACACAAAAGTCACTTTTTCACTCACATAGCCTCGTCTCGAAACGTGGAGGTCTAAGTAGGTTTCCTCCAAAGGGATTCTAAAAACACCCCATCTTTTCTTGATAGGACTATCCACTCCCACTTTTAATC
>JASDQU010507937.1:11869-28852 GCA_032191745.1 Picea mariana
ATCCGTAGGACCCTCCTGCCCCGGCGGCAGGCGTCCACTCATCATCGCGGCAAGCACAACTACTCGTCGCATTATTCCCCCACCATGGTGGCGGTAATCCAATGCACTGCTCCAGGAACCCCTCGTCCTGGATGCGGATCCACATGCCCTCAGGCACATCTTGTAACACCGTCTCTAGACGACGGCGTATATCATCAAAGTCTACCCCGACTGTCGTCGGAGGAGCATGTGACGGTCCCACGTCAGGATCGTCGAATCGGTGCCTCCTCACTACCCTCTCGGGCTCTTTCGATCGCCCCGCAGCCTCATCTCGCCCGCGCCTCTCTCCACGTGGTAGCCTCTCCAGCTGTCTCTACACCAGTGCTCTCTACCACTCCACCTCGCACCCGTGAGGTGCCACATCTGCACATGCACCAAACAAACAACAACAGATCATATCAGTATCTATATCACATATATATGGACTGATCTCTCAAAAAAATAACATAACATACATCAAAATATATACAAAACTCAACATACCTCAGTGATCAAAAACCTCCCCAGGAGGCAATACCATGTCCGGGCCCCCCCGAAAGTCCACCCCAGCATAAGGGTATCGAAGTATGACCTGCGACATCTACCGCCAGATCTGTGCCGCCTACACCGTGAAGTAATGCTCGCCTTTTCCACCACCGTGGCGAACCAAAATCTGGGACCACCACCTCAGTCGAGGCTCTCGCGCCCCAAGCGCCTCTAGAAGAACCCGTGGGTGCAACATAGGCACCCTCTCCAGAAACCAGGCTACCAGTATAGAGCCAAATGCAAACTCCCCGGTACCTGTGGACCGACAATGATCCAGCTGCGCGATCATCCGCACGTGCAGTCTCAAACCTCAGGTGAACTGCTCACGGCCCACCACCACCCTCTCCATCACCAGCAGCTGGCCACCACTGATCCGCTGGATCACCAGTGACCCATACACCCGAACAATCATTGCCGCTATGCAACGATGCAACAGGGCATCTATACCACTAATACTCACTACCGTCCCAGACATGTAGTGCTCACCTGAGCAATATCACTCGGTGACCTCTGATAGCTGTGTACCCCTCAGCAGCACAGGCTCTGCCGGCAACGGTGTTCCCCGGAAAGGGAGTCCAGTCAAGAAATATATATTCTCCACCACAGTGAAGGGGATCTGCTCTCCTCGCATGAGGAAGTAGTGCTGATCTGGGCTTTACATCTGGAGCAGGAACTAGAGTAAGTACTCCTGTGCCCGTATCAGCGGGCACACAAAAAACTTTAGCAACCCACTGGTTGCTAAAGCTGCTCGAACCACAGGCCCTGCATTGGCCACAACATCTCGCAACTGCGACCAATCTCGCTCATGCCACCGCATATCCATAGTCACTGCTAGCCACCTGCACATAACACAGAGTCATGTATCAACTTATGCAACCATCCAATGCATCCAAAAGACTCAGTTTCCCACCCTTCAACCTTGCCTCCTAGGCGCGGTTTTTCCACCCATAGGCGCGCACATGTGCGCACCTGTTCACTATACAGGCGCGCACATATGCATGCCTGTTTTTCTCGCAGGTGCACACCAGAGCGCGCCTGTTCGCCATACAGGCGCGCTCTTGTGCGCACCTATACACCCCACAGGCGCACACTAATGCGCGCCTGTCCACCTCACAAGCGCGCCCTTAGCGCGCGTCTTAAATTATACCTCACGCACACCAATGCATGTTTATTCAGTGTACAGGCGCACACGTATGCGCACCTTCCACTGAATCGCCCGTGCATGTGGGCCCACACCCTACCAAAAAACCCCTCAAAACCCCTGTACGGCCCCCCGTACCTACCCTGCCCAAAAATTGGAAACCTATTCCTATGCAGGACGATCAGACCACTAACCTGAAATTCGCACATAGTCGATCGGATACCTCGTGCTCCCTGAATCACCCAATCTCCTCTGGATCTGCTCGGCAAGTCACTGTAGCAGCAAGTACAAATGAGGTGGCAATGTGGGCCCTACAACTATATATAGGCCTTTTTCCAAACTTCCACTCACCATTCCAAGAGCCCACGATGTCCATTTTTCAAGCCGTCTTCAGCCACAGGATCAGCATCCCGCCACCTACATCACCGCTGTCCCTGGGCCACTTTTCATCCTGAGCCCCCAGGGCACCTTTTTTTCATATCATGGTCAGGTACGCATGCACATTGTCACATTTATCTAATACATGCTCATATCTTTGATTCTCTTCAGATATTGTTCACTTTGGGTATTTGGTTGTTCTATGTGCAGGTACTTGATCATACTCTCTCCACATCGTTCCTTCAGGTATATACTCGACATTGACATGTAGTCTCTTCCGCTGTATTGCATTTACATTTCCAGTCACACCCTCTGATATTTTCCTTTAGGATACCCATTTCCGGCTCTGCAATACTCACACCTCCATTTGCATTTTTGGTACTGGTATCTGGTAGTTTTCTTACCCACATGAGTTGTCCCATTCATAGCACCTTTTTGCACTTTTGACACTCATGTTGTTCTTCATTACCCTTTAGGGATGGGAGTCCTGGTAGTCTTTCATCATGTTGCACATCAACCACATACTTCTTCTCCTCATTTTGCTAGCTTCCCATATGGACTCCCAGATCATCGCTTTATGGTTATGTTCTTTTTACCTGCACCTCCGCAGGATCGCGAACCCACCATTTCATCCACCATCAGTTTGCCCATCTGTGAACCTATCTTTATTTCAACTACCTCATACAGAACCTCACCAATGGGGCCCCCACCCTTCATCAGTTTTCCAAGAAATTTATGCCCTCCCTGGGGCACCCGTTTCTGTATTTGTACATTTTTCCAAAATTATTCATTATTTATTGTACAAACGCCTTTATTTCTGGTTCTTTGCTTTTGTCGTCATTGTTGGCAACCTACTTTCCTTTTCTCCACACGCAAACCATGTCACCCTTGGTTGGAGCATTGCTTCTCATTTACCGTTGCCGACATCGTCCATATCTTCAGAGTACTTCACAGGTCACTTGCCTCTACCCTCTGAATTTGTTCACCTTGTCCCGCCTCTGGCACAACTTATCCTCGGTCTTGGCATCCCCCTGACACTCGACCTTGTCACACGGTTGCGGCCACGCATTATATCATACACCCTCCAACCAAGGGAAGTCTTGAGTCTTCCCACTTCTTGACTTCGTACATGTACCTCTACCACTTTATCACCTCAGTAGATTCCGTGAAGCCCTTTGCTTCTGGGAGTTGCATCCCCCTTTTGTCGACATCAGCACAATTTTCCATAAGGGCGACAGTATCTTGATTCTCATTTTTCATTCAATGAGAGATCTCGTACGGCACAAGGGGAAACACCATTGCTCCCTGATGTCGTTGACCCCCATAACATTCGACGCCAACAATTTCTCATGTTACGGTGGGTCTTACTTTGCGACTATTGCAGTTATCATTATCATTTTCCGAAGAACTATGAACTTGGTCGGGCCATCAATGCCCACATCATCATCGCTGCTTATTACCGTGATCATTTCCTATTGTTCAGAGTATGTTACTTTGCAGAATTGTCTTTTTCCATTATCATTACCGCCCTCGAGGGCGCTGCAGTTGTCTACACCAACACTTCAGTCATCTTTTTTCATAGTTACATAACACAAGCATGGGGCATGCCCACCTCGTTTGTACATAGTTGTATATTGTTACGCACCTTCTGAAAGGTTGGGTTCTACCAGTTCCTTTCTTCTCCAAAGGATTGCTGTACACGATACCACTCTTGCTCTCTCTTACCACACCATTCTCAGTAAAATAAACATTGATGGATTTTGGCTATACATATGCTCCTAACCTCATCCATCAGGGGGCATCTGTTATCACTAAAATTTCGTCTGCACATGGCGACAAGAACTCAGCATCGTCAAAATAGGAATGAAGCTATTCATGGCACTGGATCACATTCACATCATTGAAAAAGGGTCAAAAACTATACAAAGTAACCAAAAATTGTAGGGGGCTTTACAGAATCTCGGTGAGCGCACACATGCATGTAACAGCAGCATACCATTAGTGCATGCGCGCACAACGTGTGGCTGTTGGCGCAAAAACTCGCACACCTGCTAAACGACCCATTTATTGAAATTGGTCGGCCTCCCAACCACTAATGGATCAACTCCCAAGCCGATTTGACATCAAATCTGAGCTGAATCTGCAGGGTAGGCTGGTCAAAGACCTAATTGAGCCCTAAAGAGCCCCTTTTCACACCTCAAAAGAGTTACATAATCACCCAATGCCATGCTATAAAAAGCCATGAAGAAACATCATTTTCTCAAGGAATTTCATGTATTTTTATGCTGCTAAGATTGTTAAGGACTCACTCTTTGACAATACCACATTGGCAACATTTCATTAAGCCATTCACCTATCCATTGAGTGAATGTGCTTGGAGTTCTTTCACCATCATTCTCATTTTTCTTATTGTAAGGAGAGCAAGTTTGTGAGGGCCTCAAGAGCCTTCTTTTGGAGGAAGAAAGAACCACAGTTCCCTTTCTTCATTGTGTTCTTTGGATTTCATCAATAGACCAACTCAAAACATTGGTGATATTGGTCCATTGTGTTTGTTATTTCTTTTTTCACATGCTCATAGTTTTAGTTTGTTTTTATTTAATTCTTGTTTATAGTTTAGTTGTTTTTTTTCTAACTCTTTCCTCTACAACTGTCATGCGTAGCAAGACCCAACTGGGAATGTAAGCACTCTTTATTTGCTCACCTAGTGATGAATTGAGTGCAAACACTAATGACACTGTCCGATTACAAGAAAAAGGATCGCCACCATGGCCAAAGACAATTCCAAGTTTTCAGGGATATAGGGAAGCATCATGGGCAAAGCATTCTTGGAGACTCTACAGCATGACCTCAACATTCAACACGAGATCAAGTATGTCTTCATCATCAAAACGACTTTTTCTAAATACACCGATATGGACGAAGTTTACCGTCGATTATTTAAAATTACCATCCCAAGCACACAAAGATGGGATGAGTTGTGTGATTTAATTGAGTAAAGTCAGAGCCTCATTCATCTCATCATCCATCTCATCATCCATCTCAAAGTCTAGCATAGTTGAATTCATCTGAATGAATCAACAACAGTCTTCCCCAAAATCATCATGAGAGATTCAACACATCATCATTAGTTACTACATTTCTGCGTGTTGTTAGATTAGTTAGTTAGACTCAGACTCTTTCACATCTTGATCATTAATGACAGGGTCGTTGTAACTTTTATTATAAATATTTATCACTTAGAAGTGGGAAGGATTGTTGATATTTATGCCCAATTTCTTCTTGTAATTTTTATCAAGAATTTGTTCCAGTAATACAAAGAGAAGTTTCACAGGATTCCTGTGTGTCAATTGTTGGTGAAGTTCCCTCTGCCTGCGTACAAGTTTTTTCTTTCTCAGTTATCATATTGTCTCTCTGAAATCTAATATTTAAAAGAAGTTGAAGTTGTAGAATTTACCATTGTGTACATTTTTCTCAATATTTTACATATTTAAATGTTTTTCCTCTAATGTTATAACAAAAAAATTCTTAAATGTTTTTTGTTTTAACTGATATCTCACCTTTTCAGCAATACTCCTTTTTAATTTCTAAAGAATCCAGCATTAGCACAATCTCGCCCTGTGAAACGAATCTTGTAATGTTGTCTTTAACTTCTATCTTTTAAAAAAAGACCCCATAGCCCAATGGAAGTGTAATTGATATTCAACCACTTCATTCAAAAACAATACAAACAACTCGGTTATATTCTTTCTAACTAGCCTAAAATCTTTGAAAACTCAAACAAATCTAGAACTCACAGAGATATCCCTCTATGAAACTGGTAGGGCTAGCTTCGAGTTTTGAAGAGGTTGGTTAAGGTTACCTTTGATAAGTTTCTTCTTACCTCATAACAACCTCTGGGAATTTACAGAGTGATAACACTCCCAAAATTCGGTTGTCTAAATGGTGGTGTTCTTATTGGCGTATTAGTTGCACATGGGTTTATGGGTTCTACACTGACACTGATATCGATAGGAATACTTCTTTCTATTCCCACTCTTGGACCTCTCGTCTTCCTCTCATATGTTTCCTACAGGATTTCCTCAATCTTCTCCACATCTCGGAGATCCTCTACCTCTTCTTCATCACTTTCCAGGCCCTCCCTCGGGGCTATGGCTCTCTTCTTGGTGTTAATATTATATTGGTAGGGTACTACATTGCACACTATTCTATTTGTTTCCATGATCTTCTTGATATAGTATTCTTCCATCATGATTGGGTCCAAGGCATCCTCCTTTCCTTTATCCCTTTCTCCATCCATTTATCCTTCTCTTGTCAGTGCTTCCCCCATGCACGCAAAGAAGTTAAGTTGTCAGAAGCCATTGTCATTACACCTTTGTTATATAGTAATATCTTAATGGAAGTATATATAGATCCGATATAACTACCTCGTGTCCCCTTCAAGAAATATTTCTTTGTCGCATTGTAAGACTTTGTCGTATCTATTGCAAATTATGTAATAAATCTTGCAACAATGTTGTCTAACCAGAAATCTATTGCACGAGTAAATTTTTTGTTAACTTGTTGTAACTATGTGATGTCTACAAGATTCCACTCTATCTGTATAATCTGATTTGTAGGGTGGTTGTCTTTCAATATTTATATCCACTCCTGCAACACATGGATTAAATCACAAAAAAATACTTCATTCAAGTACATACTTGTCCAAATACTTGCGCGGTGTCAACTTCGGGTTTCTGTTATCTTTTTGTGCAAACTCCATCTCCTTCATTTTCAACCATCTCTCTATCTTTGTCTTCAATGGGTTCCATGGCCTCAACATCCCCTTTCATATTCTCATTCTCTTAATGTCGTGTATTCATATCTGGCCTTATTTTAGCGCATCTTCAACAGATCTTGTTCACTCAATCCCATCATGTTCCAACCAACTGGAAACAAAACCATTTGTTGGTTTTTTTTTCTTCTACTTTATCAATTATCTACTCGGATCCTACCTTACTTTCATAGATTGAACCAAGTTCATAATTAACAAGGTTCCAACAAAATCCCTCTAAAACTATTGACCCCCCTGGTAAACCAGAAGGAAATGCAACACACAGGGTGTACTGCACAGTCTCACTCGAGATAGTTCTATGGGTGGCCAAAATACTCAAGTGCTTGCAAAGTGGTAATGAGTGGAGATATGTGGTTGTATCTTGTGATATTTATTTATTTATTCTATCCTCTGATTGAAAAAATCATTCTTATTTATGCAGGTAAAGCATCGTATCTAACTGGTTCCTTCATTCATTCATCTAACATTCAATACTTAACAACAATAGAGATGCATACATTCAATCACATAACACAAGTGCTACCATTGTTCACCCCCTCTTGGGATATTCCCACAAAGACTTGGCTCTCAAGCTCTTTATTATGTCTCAGTAAATTGTCATGCCGTGCGTGTTATAGTCTTGGATCATATAATCTCAATAGCCTTCCCAATCCCTGTGAGGTTGACTAGATCGCACCATGCCCCTCAACCTATGATCTAACCCTCAGAATTGAGTTGCTCGATGCTTCTCTATATCACCAACTTACAAAATAGTACATTTCTTACATACCTTACAACTTTCAGACTCTCCTTATGTTCCTCTCTCTCATATCATCCATACAATAATATTATTTACGTATCATCCATACAAATGATTTGTTTGTTACATTTCACTAAATATGATGATTTGTTTGTTACATTTTACTAAATATGAGATTGTTGATGGACCATATTTCCATTCTCTATCATCCTGCCACACACATCACAACTCTCCCCAAATTTACAAGAGTGGCCATAGATTTTGACTTGGAAATTGAAAGATAAAATCCTCCACCAAATGAACCATGTATGTATGACCTCTCTCATTAACACCCTTTGATAAATGTGTTATGTGCATCATGCCACATCACTCCACACCTTGAATCACTTATCTTTACATGGTTTTCAAATTCAGTATAAAGAAAGGTTTTTGATTAGCATGTTGGAGATTTGTAGAGTTACCAACATGACCATGCTCACAATCGAATAGCATTAATGGAATCCCAACGAGTACAAAAATGTAAAAAAATCTATTTCACATATAATTAAAATGGGAAATTGAGTAGTGGATGAACCATGCATAGGAATCAATGTGGAGTCAACTTTTTTCCTTTTCCAACTATATGTAGGATTATTTGGACAACAACAACTTCCACAATCTTGTTCTAATACCAAACGAAAAAATTACTAAACCAACATAATGGAGAAAGATATAAATTCAATAATATTACACACCAACTCAATAATTCTCATTACCAAAACATAAATTGATACATGTGAAAGAACTATCACATGAAATGAGTACATGTGAAAGAACTATCACATGAAATGAGTATCTCCTATAATCACTCAAAAATATCTCCACAATTTACTCATATAGTGTTATCTTTATCTCAAAATGTGCCTTCAACATATAAGCATGCTAACAATAATTAGACTAAGAAAAGTACGAATGAATCTAACCCAAGATTAAATTTCAAGAGTTGTTGAATAAAGGGTTCATATACTTGACTGCTTCACCATAGGAATCACCTAAGTTGTTTGTCAAGAAGAAACATGGAACATTCAAAATGTGCATTGATTAAATAATTTTGAATAACATAACTATTAAGAACAAGTACCCTTTACATAGGATTCATGACATGTTTGATCAACTCAAGGGAGAAAAGGTATTCTCTAAGTTGGATTAAATATCATACTATCACCAAATTATTGTGGATGCAGTTGGCATACCAAAGACATCCTTTAGAACCCAATATGGACATTATGGGTTCTTAGTATTACCTTTTGGATGGAAACATTCCATAATAGTATTTATTATTGAAACATAAACTATTGATGGTTCATCACACATCTTTTGGGGTCATTTGGTTGAGAGGTCAACCTAAATATGGATACAATCAATTGAGCGATCTACCAACACACTACGCCAGTTGACTGAGTAGTCGACATTCCTTTCAGTTGAACAATTGACTAGTAGTCAAAGACACTTAGGCAATGGATCAACCATCTCAACAATCAACTACATGATGGACGCATAGGTGGTCAGGTTGAGAATCCTTATCAAGTTGAATCTACAAAGTGGATTTGGTGGAGTCAACTCTAATTGTCGAAAGTTACACGTGGACAAGATCTTCCACATTCTATCTAAGTGGGTTAGATATTGATACTATAAATAGAAGACCCCTTGAGTCACTTTTATCATGGATATTGGGCAACAGATCATGCATCTCAATATGTACAACACATGCACTATGATGTTCTAATCACAATGTGCTTTGCTTAAGTGATGTAATAGTTTCTTTACACACCACCTTTTATCTTCAAAACCATTTTTCCCTCTTTGATTTTCTGAAGTACTTTTTTCCCCATTTCATGTTGTGTTCCACCCCATACCCCAACATGGTGTCAGAGTCGATGGTTTTAAGCATCAACATATTATATACAAACCTTGATGAGTTGGATATGTTTTGTGATTGAGTTTAGGTCATTGGTTTGCTAACTAGAACTTATTGAAACAAACTAGTCTATCTAAATATCAACGATGGCCTTAAAGATTTATCTTTTTCTTTTTCGGAATAGACAAAATTATGCAGTATGGGCATCAGATGTGGAAACCATACTAAAGAGAAAAGGACTATGGAAATATATGAAGGTTGCAATTCTAGATCCAAAAAATGACCAGGCGAAGTTGGTTGTTGATGATAAGAAGGATGAGGTTATAGGTGTCCTTACGACCTCCATATCACAGGAGATTTGTTTTCACCTCAGTGAAATCGACTATGCTCATCAATTATAGGAGAAATTGAAGTCATTGTTCTATCGAGTCGAGGAGAGCCACATCATGCAGTTGGAGAAAGATTTGATATCTCTTAATCCTTGTTCCTTTGAGAGAATGGAGGACTATTTGGCGCATGTGAAATAAATCCAATTGAAATTAGGAGAATCTGGAAAGAACTATCAGAAAAAGGATGGAAAAATCATCGAGATAGTCCTATTGAACTTGATAACATGATTCGACATGTTTGTGTCGAATTTCCACACCAATAGGAAAGGATGTAAGGAAAATGGTAAGGATTAGAAATTTAAATATTTATGTGGTATTTTAGTTACTGATTAACATATATTTCTTGGAGAAATCAATATCGGTTGCAAACACCAATCCCACTTGCTCAAGGGAAAGGGAATATGGGTCCCATGGGTAGAGTATAGTTTGATGCCTCTACACAAAACCTTGCATACAATCACCAAAAACATCAGCGACAGGAAGATGCACCACAAAAAATTCGAAAGAACAAGACATGTCAGTAATATGGAAAGAAAAAACAGGTGGATTAAACCTTATTTAATAAGTGATATTATTTAGTGAATAATATTAAACACAATGGAAGGAGACATGTCCATTGTATGTCAATATGTTCATAATTTCACCTTCCAAGTAGAGACTTCTCAGATCTTGTTGTCTATTTTATGTAGAATGAATGGGTAGTCGACTCTGGGTGCACTCATCACATGGCTAAGGATTATCCCTTATTCACATGGTTGGATGAAGATAAGAATATTAGGATCTATGTTTCTAATTATTTGTCTCTAGATGTTTCTAGTTAGGGTGATGTTGCTTGTCAACATTGGAATATTGTTAACGTATATCATGTACCAAATCTCAGTGTCAATATGTTGTTTGTTGTTCAACTAACATGGACATGTAATAGTATGGAATTTTGGCCAGATTGGTTCTATGCCCGTGATTTGAAGAAAGGGAAGCTGATTGTCACTGGTGGTCTCCTCAACCCAATGGACAATTTGTATAAGTTCCATGAAACGACTCGACCTAACATCGAACTAACTGCACTTGGTTCTCACATTGATGAAAGAAGTTGAAATTGGCATGAGAGATTCAAACACTTGAACTTACGAAGTCTACAATAACTGACAACTCAAAATATGGTTGTTGTTTTTTCCAAGGTGTTTCTCCTTGAAGAAGTCTATAAATGTTATGTAGTTGGGAAATCATCGGGCACCATTAGAATATGGTAAATCATGGTGGTCACAAAACCTATTGCAATTGGTTCAAGAGTATGTTTGTTCCATCAATTTACCTTCACTATAAGGTGCAAGGTACAATTTAACTTTGATTGATGATTTCTCTCACTTCACATGGGTATTTTTGCTAAAGAAAAATAACCTTTTATTTGATAAGTTCAAGGAGTTTTGGCCTTCGCTGAAAAGTAATGTGGCCAACCCATAAAATGCTTGGGATCATAAAATGGTGGGGAGTTTGTAAATATACTATTTTAGAATAGCTTCTTCGATATGGTATTCAACGGAAGTAGTTGGTTCCTCACACTCCTCAGTAGAATGGTGTTGCAGAACACAAAAATCAGATGTTAGTCCAAATAGCTAGATGTATTTTGTAGGCTAAAGATATTCCTCTTTGCTTCTTGGATGAATTCGTGTACTATGCAAATTATCTGCTCAATCACATATAGACTCATTTTTTTCCTTCCATGACATGAGTCGAACAATGGTATGGGAAGAATCCTTCAATCAACCACCTCAGTATAATTGGATGTTTTTTTGAGGATCACATGCCTAATGATTACATAAATATGTTGGATGATAAAATTCATGATTGCATCATGATGGGCTATTATGAAGAATTGAAATGCTATCGACTATTTGATCCTATCAAAAAACAAATAATTATTATAATAAATGTACATTTCAATGAGAAGTCTTCAAGGATTAAGTTGTTGAATTGATCCTGTAGATTTATACAAGATGAACCCCTTGACATTGGTGCTCATGTTCCATATTTTAGTCCATCGACTAGGTAGTCAAATTTTGTTCTTGTTTTGACTCGACTGTCAACCTTTGACTTGACTAGTCTGTCGTCTTTTTTCTCGACTATCCCACCAACTAAATACTTTCCAACTATTGATCAACCCAATAAAGTGAGTTGTATTTCACTTGTTTCTTGTCTTCCTATATGGTTTTACAAGACAATTAAAGTTGTTGGAGTGGATGATATAGATTCTTCCTCTGGAAGAAAAAAATGAAGTCAAAAGAAATATGTTAGTGTTGCCTTAATGATTCATGTACTTTAAACCTCTAATATGGTGTCCTACTCATACACTAAACGATAACCTGAATGAGATCATTCCATGAAGATAAAAAATGATTCTTTGTCGAAGAATCATACTTGGGACTTGATTCCCCGACTGCAAGGAACGAACATTGTGAAGTATCGATGGATCTACATGACCAAATTTACCTCTGAAGGTGTTGTTGAGAGACATAAAAAACACCTAGTTGTGAAGGTTTTTTCTCAACAATAAGGAATCAAATACACTAAAACCATTTTCCTTGTCACAAAGATGAACTTTGTTTGACTGATTCTTTCCCTTGATACTCGTTTTGGATGGAAAATCCATCATATGGATGTGAAGAGTGCTTTTGTTCATGCAGACCTATCTGAAGAACTTTTCATGGAACAAACACATGTTTTTGTGATAGATTCCCATTTGGATTTTCGACTCAAGAAGTCACTTTATGGTTTGAAGTAGGCTCGGACCTCGATCCTGGTATGCTAAGATCAAGAATTTCTTTCTTCAACTTGGTTTCAAATGGTGTGAATATGATCACAACTTGTATGTCCTCCACACCAATGGAGACACCTTTAATGGTGTTGTATATATGTAGATGAATTACTCCTTATTGGTAATAATAATAATCTCATTCTTAGATTGAAGAAATAATTTATTGACTCCTTTGATATGACAGATCTTGGTACTCTGCATTATTTTTTGGGTCTTCAAGTATTACCATTTTGTGATGGATTTTTCATTTTTGAGTCTAAATATGTGATGGATGTGTTGGCACATTTTAAGATGGTTGATTGAAAACCTTGCAATAGTCCTTTTCAGTCTATATTAAATCTTAACAAAACCTCTCAAACACCTATAGTCAATGCTACACTCTATTGAAAATTGGTTGACAGTCTTATTTATCTTCCTCATAGTCGACCTAGAATTTTTTTTGCTATTAGTGTGGTTTCTTGGTTTTTCAAAGACCTTAAAGAAAGCCACTAGAAATTAGTCAAACGATTGTTTTCTATCTCAATGGTACCACTAATTTTGGTATCAAGTATTTTCATAGTTTAGATTTGTTAGTCCACTTCATCAGCATGGACTAGGATGGTGATGGTGATGATTGAAAGTCCACTTCTGGCTATGTGTTTCACTATAGCATTGGACCATTGGAGTGGTCGTGAAAGAAATAGAAGGTAGTCTCATTTTTTACTATGGAAGAATAATATTATAGCACTGTTCATGATATAGTTTGGGAAATAATACATGTAGATTCCCCTTCATCTATGATACATTGATGTGTTGTTATGTTTCATATTTTGACTGAGATTTGGAAAGTGACTAGTGAGGGAAGGCGTGGTTAAACTTTATCCAAATCAAAAGTGATCAAACGAGTGTCTAATGGGTCAAATTCCCCCAACTAGGAGAGAAACTTCTTTCTATGTGAAGGTCATGTTTGAAGAATCTATAAAACATACATGTGAGTTGGGGATTGAGCCAAATCGTTGATAAATCTATAGTTGTGTGTTTTTTTAGCATGGGGTTTCTATACATTCCTACGCATAGGTGTGTGGGGTACTTGGGTGGTTGATTTGGTGCTACAACGAGGTATTGTCAGAGGTTGTTCTGTTGGTAATTAGGGTGAATTCAAGGTGGTTGTAGTTGATTTGGGAAGAATACCATACCAACAGATGTGAGTTTGTAAGAGCATTTCCTCCTCAGTGGTGAGGAGTATGTTGCGGTCTACTGGATTTCTAGGTTGGGTTTGACTTGGGTGAGGGTACTATACCATCTCTTCTGGGTGAGGGTAAGCCTTTGGTTAAGTGATAATGACTCCCTAGTGAGGAATCATACTTTGCATGACTACTGGTGTTATGGGTGTCGGCTAATTTTGAGGTACCTTTGGTGGGCCTTGTGAGGTAGGGGGCATTGTGGATTCATAGATTCATTCATTCATTTTTAATTAGAAATTAAAAATGACTGATGTTATTTTATTCTTGATTGATGTTATTTTATTCTTCCTCTTTTTCTGATTATTGTTTTCTTTATTATGGGGGTTTTCCATATTCATTTGTTCAAAGGTTTGGACCTGCTGAATAGGAGAAGGTTGATTAAAATTCATGACACTTGTTTCTATCCAGGTGGTGGGGAAACAGTTTGAGGGGGACTAGGGAAAGGGTAATTTATATTACCTAGTGGGGAGAATCCATACTAAACATATGAGGTGGGTGTGCCATGCCTATTAATGGATTTGTATGATGTGGTAGGCGGTGGAACTGAAAGTGGTACTTGTACCTGGTTTGTTGGTGGTACATGTACATGCCATCCCATCGAGGGAGTGGGGGGGATGGTAAATTGGGTTGGAGTGGTGGAGGGAGGGTAGTATGGTTTCCCCCCATATGGTTGATGATATTGGTTGGCCCAAAATGTGGGTACCTAATGAGCATATGGGTTACAATGGACCATGGAGCTGATCAGTCGATATGAAACATGTGATGCTCCATGTTTTTCTTGTCCAAAAGGGAGAGGATGAGGAGAATCTGGAAATACGAAGTATAAGTACCCAAATTGGGAGTAAATAATCTCAAAGTGTTTTTCCTTTGTGATTGTATCGTCTTCAATTTGAGGAAAGGTAGTAGCCACATATTTGGAAGTGACAGAGACTAGTGATTTGAGGAACCAATAAAGTCATTGTTGGGGGATGGTATCAGCCTTGAAAATACTTCTTCTCCAAAGCCATTCAAGAATATGATTAGCGATGTGTATGAATGTGGTTTTTTTTCAATTTGGAAAGAATATTAAAAATATAATCATGAAACATAGGTAGTTTAAACAAGGACATGGAGGATTTTTCCAATGATTCAAAGGTCATGTGGGACCCTGATTTCTAATCCACATACCATTTGGCAGATGGAATGGTGAGTGTTATGGGTGCTAGGTAATTTTGATGTATTGTTGGTGTTATGGGTTGCAGGTAACTTTTAGGTTCCTGTGGCGGTCCTTTTGGGGTAGGGGGAATTGTGCATTCAGATCTTTATTCATTCATTTGTAATTGTAAATATGGCATAAATGATGAGTGTAATGATCGTATGTTCCACATAGTTCACAAGGTAAATTAGTTATGAGATTTTTATTTTTCCCTTATTCTGGTTGGTCATTGTAATTTCCCCCTTAGGGATTTTGGATACCTACTTATGGGGATTTGTTTTGTTGGGGGTTTCCCCCCTGTCCTTGGTTGATGCTATTTTTATTCTTCCCTTTCTTTCGGTTATTGTTGGATTGATTAGGGGGGTTTTATGTATTCATATTTTCAAAGGCTTGGACCCGATGAATAGGAGATGGTTGAATACAATTCAATCCTCCTTTTTTTTGTCCATGTGGCCGGGAAATGAGTTGAGGGGGACTAGGGAAAGAGTAATATGGATTACGTAGTGGGGGGGCTCCATGTTGATCATATGAGGTGGATGTTCCACCCCCAATAATGGATTTGTACAATGTGGTAGGAGGTGGATCTAGAAGTGGTACTTGTACCTGATTTGTTGGTCATATAGGTACATGTCATCCCATCAAGGGAGTGGGGGGGGGAGGTAAATGGGGTTGGATGGGTGTGGGGAGAGTAGTATGTGTTCCCTCATGTTGGAGAAGACAATTTTGGGGTTAAGCACACTAAACGAGGAGAAGAGTTAAGGAATGGACCAAAGGAGAAACACACACTAGAAAATAAGGGAAAGTAGTGTGACGGAAGGGAAAAGGAGGAAGTGTGCCAAGAAATAAGGAAGACCAACACATAGTCAAAGAAATAAAGAGTTGGATCGAAGACCAACCATGCGGAAGATAGTTATAAAGTAGAAAAGTGGATTCCACTCAATATTAGCATTTTTTTAGTCATAATATAAGGGTTTAAAACCATTTTGTAGTATAAATAGAGGATGTATGATGAAGTTAGGGATATCATATCTTTTCAGTGAACGTTTGCATGAGTGGATTACTTTGAGCATCCTTTTGTGTTTTTGACTCGAAGTCTGTATTTTGTTGAGAGCTATGGAGCTCAAATGGAGTTAAATTTGAGATGTAATTGAGTGTCAGGTCACAAGATGTGGAGCTTGGTGCGACATTGTTCCACCTCATCATTCATAACTTATGATGTAATGTGTGCAATGCAAGACCTTTTTGATTGAGAATAAGAAATAAACAGAAGATCTTTGTGGACATAGCTCAGGGGGTAAACCATGGTAAGAATGGTGTCTTTATTTATGTTGTGTTCATTTTATATGATTTACAATGAATCAATGGTTAAATGAATTCATCTGTTAGGGTTTACTTACAACACAATTATTCATAATAGATGTTATTGAATGGATACACTAGTAGATCTGATGAATATTATGGTATATTGCATGTTAAAGTATGATTAGAAGAAATATAACATCCCCAACCCCTTCCCCAATTGTAGACACTTGGGTCCTGCAATGACCCATAATCCTATTGGACACACCTACCACACATAGAGGGGGGGGGGGTTGAATGAGTGTGGGGATATTTTTCCCAAAACTTCCCTCTTACAAAAAAACTCCTTAGTTAACATTCAACATTTTCTCATTACTCATTGATGTCATTTATAATCAGTTAGATGTGAATACATATCAACAACATATATCAGCAACATATCATCAACAAATCATCTCCACAAGGAACAAAAAGAACACAAGATGTATATACAACTTTTCTTTTTATTATGGACT
>JASDQU010507937.1:37244-52679 GCA_032191745.1 Picea mariana
GCACTTTATGGATACCACCCTCCTTCCATCACTTCTTCTCTAAAATAAAAATCTAAAGTTCAAGCAGTGGAAGATCACATCGAGAATCAACAACAAGTTCTCCAAATCTTAAAGGACAACCTAACCATGGCACAAAATCGCATGAAACAACAAGCAGATCAACATCGTAGTGAAATAAGTTTTGAAGTAGGGGATTGGGTATTTTTAAGACTACAACCATACAAACAGATGTCCCTCAAGCAAGCCAAGAAGGATAATAAATTATCACCAAAGTACTATGGCCCTTATAAGGTATTGAAAAAGATTGGCACTATGGCATACAAATTGGAGCTACCTACGTCTTCACGAGTACACCCAGTTTTCCATGTTTCATGCTTAAAGAAGGTTATAGGCGACAAGATCCCAGTTCAAACTATATTGCCCGAACTTGATGAGGAAGGAAAAATCATATTGGAGCCTGAAGCCATCAATGACACAAGAATTTGCCAACTGAGGAATAGATCCATTTCAGAGTATCTCATTAAATGGAGGAAACTACTGGCTGAAGATTCCACTTGGGAAGATGAGTCTTTTATACAGAAGCATCCAGAGTTACTCAAGTGTTGCGGACACCACTTGTCTCAAGGGGAGGGGCATGTTAAGCCCTAATATTGGCTTATTAACCCTTAATATTGGCTCATTAACCCTTAAATTGGGGCATATTAGATTAGTAATGTTGGCTCATTAACCCTTAATTGGGGCATATTAGATTAGTAATGTTATTTTATTTATGTCGGCTTTAGGCCACTAGTTGTAATTATACCTCCTAGTCTCCTATATATACCAAGGAGACATTTTCATTTTGAATCATCTTGTACTTGAACATTTAAGTGGGGTAAAAGGAGGTTGCCCCCTCAAAGAGGCTTATTATCTAAAATTATCTCTTTTTCAAGGCGTTGAGTACTTTTCCTGAAGTTTTTCTATGCTATATTGATGTTTGGTTCTTAACAGTTCAGCATCTCTAAGACTTTTACTAAAAAAGGCTATTGGCTTCTCGAAACCCTCTTCATTCTTCTAGAGAAGTATTGTCGCCACTGTGTGTTCGGAGGCGAATGAGAAAATCAGGAAATCCTTTAGGTAATCAGGGCTTGCCAATACGGGCACTTCGCTGAAAACTTTCTTGATGCGTGCAAACAACGCTTTAGCTTCTGTCGTCCATTTCACTTCATTGTTATTCTTTATCATATCTGTGATCAATTTCATGACTTCAGCAAAATTTGGGATAAATATTCTTAAAAAAATTATTTTTCCTAAAAATGACTAAATTTCTTTTATATTTCTAGGAATATTTATGGTGTCTATAGCTTCTACCCTTGTAGGGTCGATTTTAATTCCGTCTCGAGACACAATGTGGCCCAAGAGTTTACATTATTGCATCGCGAAGTGAGACTTCTTGGGGTTTAAAGACAAACCAAATTTTCGGCACTTTTCAAATGTTTGCTTCAGATGTAACAGATGGTCTTCGTCAGATTTAGAGAAGACAATCAGATCATCGAGGTAGATAACTACAAATTTATCTCTTTCACCGATGAAAGCGATATCCATAGCGCACTGGAAGGTAGCACTTGAATTCATCGTACCAAAAGGCATTTTTTCATACATAAATGTGCCCCAAGGGGTGGTGAAAGTTGTTTTTTATTTATCATGCTCATTGACGACAATTTGATTGTAACCAGAAAACCCATCGATCATCGACATCCTATTTGCCCCGACTACATTTTCCAAAATGTGATCCATTTTGGGTAGAGGATAATTATCTTTGAGAGAGGACTTGTTTACATTTCTAAATTCTACACATAGTCTAATCTCCCTGCTTTTCTTCCTAATAGGGACTAAGTTCGCCACCCAGTCAGAGTACTTGAGAGGTACAATTATTTTTGTGTCTAAAATATTTTTCACTTCTTTTTCGACCACAAGCAGTAAAATGGGGTTGATTTGTCTGAGCTTCTGTCTGAAGGGTTTAACACTCGGTTTCAAAGGTATATTGTGCTCGATCACAGAGGTATCATAGGTTTTGAGCTCATCGTAAGACCATGTAAAGACATCTTTATACCACTTGAGTAAGTCCGTATACTTGCTTTTTATCTCAGGAGGAAGGTACTTTGATAACTTCATTATCCTAGGCTCTTTGTTGGTGCCCACGTCACAGTCTTCGACCTCCTCCGGTTGGGGCTGCAGGGTGGACTTTAGAGGCATGTCATTTTGATCAAACAACCTTTCCAAAGGTATCAGGCCTTAGGGATCTGATTACTTTTTAACACTAGCAAGTGATGATTTGCAATTTTTTCTCAGAATTCTTGAGGTTCCTCCCCTTCCTGCATAATCCATGTATGATCGTTTTGGTTTTTCTGGTCAATGTGGGTTTTGGAGAAATCATCCACCATTTCCAGGAACTTTCTGATCTGTTCGTCATCTTCGAAAACCTGCCAGTGTTGTATATTGTTTGGTATGGATGGTCTGTGCCTTACCTCTATGTGGTACTTTAATTTGAAAGCGGTAGGGGGTGTGAAAGTCAAAGCTTCTTTGGCCAGTGAATCGGCCTGCTGGTTTTCAGCTCATGGGATGAAATAAACCTTTACTGACGAAAATAAATTTTCCATTAGATCCCAGGCGCAATTTCTATAAGACCTCAGTCTCGGGTGCTTGGCCTAGTACTGCCAATTTACCTGCTTCACAATCAGTTCAACATCTCCATAGACCTCTAACTTCTTTATGTTTAGCTTCTTGGCAACTTCCAGTCCCAAGACTAGAGCTTCATATTCGCAAACATTGTTTGTGCAGTCCTAAGTTCGCCAATATTCATCAATAAGAGAAGGGAATGATGAATTCATTTTCAGGTGCTATGAAAAGCACTCCCGCACCTGCTCCTTCACACGACGAAGCACCATCAAAGAAAATTTTCCAAGTTCCAATGTTGTACACATTTTTAGTTGTCTTTTCGGTTTTGATTTCATCGATGTAACTTTCTCCTGTACAATTATCTTCAGTATCGTCAAAGGACAGAATACAATTTCCCAGGTCTTGATCAACGATGTAAATAGGGTAATTGTTAGGATTCTGAGGATCACTTACCGTATATGCCAACCGTGTTTCCCTGTATAACCGTGTGAAATGTCCACCAAAAACAGGGATTGTGGCGTAGGTCATATCTAGCTGAAGGGATCCCTTGAGCTTGGCTCCCCAAGATCTAGATAATAGTAAACCATACTTCAGGGGTATATCAGCGACAACTACATCCATTAGGACATTTTTCACTGGAATCTGGGCAAGGGTGACTGCTAAATATTTGATCATGCCCATGCACTTAACTCTCCTTAAATCGAACGAGTAAATATCTCCATAGGGTCTAGTGATTTCGAGGCCTAGTCTATTCATAATAGATTTGGGCATTACGTTATGAGAGGCCCCAGAGTCCAGCATTCAATTATGCAACATCCGATCGTGCACTTTCAGGGTAATATAGAAGGGGGTGACAGTATCTCTGGCACCTTCAAAATGTGGACCAAAAGTGATATTAGGCTTGTCATCTTCCATATTTATCACGTCAGACTGACTCTCTAGATATGAAAAATTTATCATCTTGGTTATTTGTTTTCGGTACATAGGATTCTTCACCAACTCGACCAAAGGTATTGGTATATTGATCTTTTTTATCTCATTTTCTAGGCAGAAACCTCCTGCAATTTTATCTGTTTCCTTGGCTGAAACATCGGACTCTTTCTTATCCATTTTATTTAGTAGCACTGTTTTATTTTCAGCATTTCTGGTTTCGGGTGTCTGCGTTTCAACTGCCTTGGTTTTTCTCTCTTGGGTTTCGGCCTCTTTTACGTTGGTATTCTGCAAGTCTACCCTTTTTTTATTTCGCATCTCGGTCTCTTTCTGGACGGGCTCGTATGTTTCTCCCCTAGGAAAAATTTTCTTGGGTTATGCAGTCGACACAGGTTTGTTTTTGGGCCTTAGATTGTATTTATGCTAGAGATCGGCCATTATGGTGTCAGTCATTCCTTGATAAGCGGGATTATCAATGCTATTTAGGTTATTGTCTTCAACCGATGTTTGTTCAGTGTTCAAGGACCTCTCATAATATTCTTTCGTTAAGTGAGGTTGTATATAGTCATCGCCTAAGTTGTTTACGTCTTCTTCCAAGTCTTCGAACTCTTGCATATCATTTTCTCCAATAAAATTTTCATTTTTTAGAGGTGTTTGGATCTTTTCGTCTTCATTTTTAATTTGTCTTGGTTGAAAATGAGGATTGGGATTTCTCTTGAATTCTCTCTTAATGAATTGATCATATTTGGATTGATCTAGATCCATTCTGGAGATTTTGTTTGATAGTTATTTTATTATCCTAGCCATGTCATCCATTTTGTCATCTGAGGATCTTCCAGATCCAGAGGGACCTGCTTGTTCTCTAAGACGTCTAGTTTCCCTATTTCCCATATCGATTTTCATTTTTAATTTACTCGAAGCCATCATGTTTGACTCAATTTCCACAGCATCATATTGCATTCGAGTTAGGTCGGCCCCTCTCCTTTCTCTTAACAGTAAAGAAAAATCGGGTTCAAAGGCTCCTGGGAAAGTTACTTTGGTTGCGGGTTGGGACGGTTTAACTTCAACAAGGATCTTATTGTACAACTTGTTAAACCTTTGGATAAATTCCATAACAGTTTCAGATCCCTTTTTATTTAAAGACCCAAACTCGGTCAAATAGTATAAATGATCCTTTCTTTCACCCCATTGTTTGAGAAAGAGGTCTTCTAGCGCATCGTAGGATATGATTGAACCTGGGGGTAGGCTCCAAAACAAAGTTCTTACCTATACCTCGAAGGTTTGGACAAACAAACAGGAATACACGTCCTCATGCTTAAGACCTAGAATATCAGTGAATTGATCAAAAAAGTTGATATGATCGGCTGCAGTTAGATCCCCTTCTCCTGTGAACTTGGGTAAGTTTTTCATATAGTTTTCGGGTAAATCATGGAGAGGTACTGGAAGGACCAAGGGGGTGTATCTAGTGGCTACTTTGGTGAAAACCTTGGGAGGCGGTTGTTGGCCTTGACCTCCTATTCCTCCTGCTCCTCCTCCGGCGGCGGCCATGGATAACCTAGGAGAGGAAATTGATGCGTTATAAAGAGGGTTGGCGAAGATGTATAGCAAATCTCTAGCTTCCCCGGGGTGGAAAGGGGAAAATTCTAGAAACTCTTTACCAGGGGAGGTGAAAATTGAAAAAGGGGAAGAAGGTATACGTGGACTCAGCTCCTCCGACTTGCAGGATATGTAAATGGGAGAACCCATCGGTATCGAATCTGTGGATGTAGAAACTTCTTCAAGGCCTTGAGTGACAGAGGGGTTTATATTGAGAGTCGATGGGATATAAATAGGGATGAGATTTACGGAAGGCGTGTTGCCCCTACTAAAGTAAGAGGTAGTCGGAGAGGTCTCGGTCTTGATCTCAGGTAGGAGTTGCTCGGATTTTAGGGTCTCAGCTTCGACAACACTGTCTGATATTTTCCTAAGAGAAATTTCTCGCGAGGGTGAAGGTTCGAAACAGGTCTTATCTTTAGACTTATTAGACCTGGGTTGGTAGGCAATAGCATTTTGTTTAAAAAGACCCCTTGGTCTTAGTATTTTTTCAGGGTCGGAAACTGGCACTGTCTGTTTGGCATCTAGTTTTTGTCTGGTGTTCTTTCGAAAGGATGCCAGCTTACTTAAGAGTGGATTCACCAAGTGAATGATGAAGGTTTAACCTTAACAAGGTGTTCTCTCTTTGTTCACTATCAAAAAATGAAACTTGGAAATGTCATTTTCTCAGGGGAAAGTGACTACGATTCTCCGTCCCCGACAATGGTGCCCGAAATATGTTGTTCCAGACTCTACACTTAAGGCTACAAGGTATATAGTCTAAGCATCCAAAGTGAGTGAGTGATAAAAAAGGGGAAGAAACAACTTCGGGGAAAGAAGCTATGGATGATTTATGAGTTGTCTTTGTCTAGCTTCCAAATATTCTTGAATGCTGATATCCAGTTCGATGGCGGCCCATGAAAGTTTGAGCTCTGTCTGGGTGATGGCAGTCTTAAGTATGGTATCGAAAATATTCAAAGTGATGTTGGTTTGATCTGATAGGCCGGGTTCGATGTTGGGCTGCCTTACAACGGATACATTCATGGGGAGAACAGAGCTTAAAAAAAAGGTTGATGTTTTAAAGTGATTATTTCAATTTTAGATTATACGAGCGAAATTCAGTGAATCCAGTCGAAGGGTTTAACAAAATCAAATGTCATTTTCCATAACTGAGTTAAAATTTGAAACCGAGTGTGAAAACAAAATAAAAACATAGAGTTGGCAACAATGTGGGGCATCAATTTCAGAGGAATCCCACGCTGTAGCAGAAGAACAAAAAAAGAGATATCTTGATGAAAGCATAAAATGTAGAGATCTAAGTAATTCACAGGTCTTGTACCTTCTAGTAGTTGATACAGAGGAAAAGTTTTAAATAACTAGATAACTAGAACCTGATCACCACAATAGAAGTTATACTAATATTGCAACTAAAACATTCATCAAAGACGTATATGTAAAAAATGACATGAAGTATGAAATAACAGAGGAAAACACATAACTCAATCTTGACGGAATATGGAGTCTTCAATTCGCTTTGTATTAATCCTGGCTAAAATATCTTTCACTATTACAATCTCCAACCCTCCTCTAAAAACTCCTTTGTCTCTCGATCTAAATGTATAATTAAACAAACTTCTAAACATTTAGAATTCCGATCGTTCCTGAAACTTGTCAGTTACAAATGAAAAAATGGAGTGTTTCATCTCCTCATCTTTTGTCTTCCCTCATAAGGGTGGAGCACCTTCCTTTCTCTACTCTTCCGGCTCCAGAAATAGAACAGGTTGACAATTGTCATTATTTAGCACCAGAAACCTTCCCCTTCGCCTACTCAATGCAAATGACACACCTTTCAACCAACTAGGCTATAAACCTGGAAGGCTCTGCTTGGTTGCTTGCCTCAAAGGTGTAACAACTCTTCACCAACTGTGGCAAACTTTTCCCTATTTGTCGGTCTTCCGTGATGATAGAGCATAATTGTAAACTTGGCTGTACTAGCCATTTGTCCACTTGGACCATATCAACCTGGCTTATATGGGATATCTCTGCTTTCTCCTTCTCCATGTTTTCTTTGATGTCCAATAGGGGTTTAGCTATATTGATTTTTCCCAACGTCTCAGCACTACCTTCCTTATCAAGGTCTAACAAACTTGTATTTATCAAGGCGGACGTTTCCTCAGAAGAATTCATCACCTCTTTATCTCTCCCCCTGCTTTCTGATATATTATGCTCCCAGACCTTCAGCAAGATATTCCCTCTAGTTTTTTCTGCGATGGATAATATGGAGCTGCTGACCATCTCGATCTTCGTCATAGCTATAACAGCATCCTAGAAAGCAACCTGAGTTGCCCCAGCTTCTCTTTCTCTCAAAGAAATATTTTCTAACACTTGATCTATCATCTAAAAGTGGTTCTGAATGGTTTCCACTTTTACAAGAAAGTCTTGTTGAGCCGTTAATACCTTCTATCAGATTTCGGCAGCTTGGGATCTGAACATTTTTATGTCTAAAACCTTATTCTTAGTGACATCCAACTTCGACTGTAACTATATTATTTGTTGCTCCTGCTGGCTTACCTATGTTTGGCTTACTTGCACCGACTGGCGCATCAGCTCAAGGTCAGATCTAAGCTTCTCGATCTCCTACAGATCAGTTATTCTGGCCTGCTTGGGCTTCTGTTCACCTCATCCCTAGCGTTTTCTTCTGTCGTAGCCACCCTAGCTTCCAACTTGTGGATTAAGAGGTTATTTCGCTTCAACTGTGCCTTCAAGGTTCCCACGGAGTACTGGTTAGATGTAGCATAAGCCCCCAATGTTCCTACTATCTCGTCGGCGAATTCCTCCTCCCCTACGGCCTTTCCTTCTGTCAAGATTTTAAATCTTTTAGCCTTTACGCCCGCTTTTTGATATGATTCTTGCTTCACTATAGCCTTCCTTTTCTTATCAAAGAAAAATTCATTAGGGGGTAATTCTTCGACCGAAATGGGCGTTAGTTCTTCACCAAAAATCCATCCCGCATCAAGGTTCCCCTTTGTGAACTGTAAGGGTGTGATAGAAGCAATGGGACTACCGATTTCATTGAATGGTTGTTTCGGGGTAGCATCTGTGGCTGGCTTGTTTGACATGAGCGATGGTGAGTTGCCCGACCCTTGCGAGGGTGTCTATGCTTGACCTTGGACCTGCTTGCCTGGCATACCCTTTTTGGTGTTTCCTTCCTGTTGGCAGGGGATTTCGGCTCCTCTCTCTGAGGTTCCAGCCTCCCCTGTTTCCTCTTGGTTCTTCTCCTTGTTAGGACTTGAGTCCTTTGAACCTTTGGCTTCTGTCTGTTGTCTAACCGGAAGCTTTGGGGTTTCACCCTATAAAACCTGGGGGAGACAACTCCACTGGGGCTTCTGGAATTTAAGGAAATCGGCCATATCCCTGGGTGGCAGGGCTTGAATCTGAATTAGGACTTCATAGTAGGACCTCGCACCCCAGATTATTTCATCATGAGGGGAATACTCATGTTCATATCGCTCCAGGCCACAACTCACCAGGTGATTGCTCACAACCTTATTAGGGTCATGCTTCTTGAACTCAATATCCACGAGCTTCAATTCTTCTAAAGTCGTAGCCTCAACTTTGGCATGGACAAAATCTAATAAGGAATATGCACCAATATGAATGGGAATGGCGGCCATACCTTTTTTGATACTCCTTTGAGCTCTTTGCTTATTCCGTCGAGCACAGTCTGTTTGGCAATCTCGTGACACAATAGCTTATCTAGAAAGAATAGCGGTAGAGCATATGGAGGAATAGAGGTGTCGAAAACCCTGATATATGAAAATTTTGCCTCTATATACTAAGCTGCCACGCTACTTAGGTTGGTCGTGACGCTATTCGAAATCCTGGGAGGTGGCTGGCCGAAGATGGCGACATGCAATGGCACCATTACCCAGTTGAAGATCTCGTAGATGAATTCTTTGGCTTTGTCCTCCCAAAGCTTCGAGTGGTAGACATGAATAGGCTCTATGTTAGATGGATCCCAACTCCAGTTCATTAGTGGGAAGGTTGTCATGAAGAAGATAGCATCCATGATGTAAGCAGACATAAAGAATAAAGCTTCTTTCTTAATCGCCCTCTATGCTCGATATTCGGTAATTCGACTAGTCAGACTATCAGACAACAATTTGGCCCAGTCAAAGGAGAAACCCTCAACAACTGTATGAATAAGCGGTACCCATGGGAGGAAAAAATGGGTAGTGTCCTCCTTCCCATACAACTTGCAAGCCATCATCACTACATACTTGAATTGTGGCTCCAAGGAAGAGATTGAATAGATTTCGTGAGTATCAGCCCTAAATTTCACGGGGTGTGAGACCCAATCTTTGATTAGATCGAATAAACTTTGTGCATATTGCTCGCACTCCTTCTTCTTGAAACCTTCTAGAAATTCGGCATTATGGGTAAGGTTCAGTGTGGGTGACAATTTATACATTGCCTGCAAATGTTTTGGTCTAAAAGTCTCAATCGTTACCTTTTGTTCGTTGATAATCGTCTTGTTCGGGGTGTCCACATGGTTCAGTGTCCACTTGATCATATCACAATAGGGAAGAAGCTGGGGCCTCCCCGCTATTTTGTGCATCTCTGCTTGAGAGACGATTTTGTATTTGGTTGACAAGTCATCATTTTCTAAACCCTGACCTGAACTCTCAGCAGCTGCCTTGGGCGCTTTTCGTGGAGCCATGATAGAGAAACCTGCAACTGGATCTCCTATTGAAAAAATTGAAAACACAAACAGAAGTTATCCTAGTCAAATGGCTCTATGCGCAAATAGAAATGAAAACTAAAATGATGAAGGAAAAACTCTCTATCTTGATCATTTAAGCATGTGTGTGTCCTTTCCAACAGAATGGTCAAATCGCTTAATAGAAATATTTAGAAGTAAAAACGATATCTTACCATCCGTCACCTCACTGCAATTCAAATAAATGCCATAAATGCTTGACGATTCTTAACATTGAAAAACACAGAATCATTCAAATCTTCATCCGTAAACAGTGTGTGTTAAAGTTTGTTTAAGGTGCTAATTAATCTAGTTTAGTTATTTCCATTTAGTACACTTATTTTTTAATCCCCTTTTCGGCGTTCGCCACATCGGGTGTTTTCGCTCCTAGCTACTGAACCTTAAAAACCCAAAATCGTGATGGTGTGATTTCATTGATTAAAAGTGATTTGACTTAAGCCTTTAATTAATCCATGATTAATTAAAGAAAATCGCGACTTCATGGATCGGGCCTACAAAGGTGCTACCCTTTGGGGAAACAATCGTCGAGTCACAAAATCACGATAGTGACTAACTAGGGTTTAAAGTGATTTGTTCTTGATACTAACCTGGGTAACTTTAACACAACTTCGCGACTTCGTAAGTCGGAGGCTTGAGAAACATTCAATGCGTAACTCCTGAGAGCGAGGTTATGAGGTACTAAGAGATGATAATCCCTGCTTAGTCTTTTAGTAATGGTGATTAGAATTACGAGGGTTTTCACCATTTCACACATCGGGATACTACGATTTTAGGGGGTAGAAACGTGAAACAAACGAAGTTCCAAAATCCAACTTTCTTGGGCTTAAGTATAACATTTCATGTATTTAGAGAAAGGCGGCTCCAACGCCAAGCATCATGAAGCAAAAGATATGTCAACAATGAAATAAAGAATCATGAGAAAAATATCAACCAAGTACATCCTGTACAAAATGTGTGCTCATCATGCACAACACCTATGTACATCAACCATGTACATCAACATCATGCAATGTGCCAAAAGATATCATCCATGGAATGTATCAATCATATGCCTTTATCAACATGCCAACATGTGCATCTACTAATATGCCAACCATGTGCATCCACCAATATGCCAAACATGTGCATCTATCAACATGCCAAAGAATGTATCATATGACTCGTGATATATCTCCATCATGAACCAAGTGCCACAATCATGTATCTCAAACAAATGCCAATTGTTGTGCTAATCAAGTAGTACCAATGGTGTAGTATCATCAAGCATATGCCATCTATGAGTGTACCAAACATGTAGATTACCATGCACCAATACCACAAAATGATGAATCCCATATATGTATGCCAAATCCTCCATAAAACATGTGCCAATCAAACTGCTAGTAGGTGCCTCTTATGTATGCCAAATCCTCCATAAAACATGTGCCAATCAAACTGCTAGTAGGTGCCTCTTCCAATGTACTAGAAAAGTACCAATCATGCATCAACTATATATCAACAATGATGTACAACATGATCACCTCATCAACTCACCAACCATATGTCCCAATATGTAGCCCAATCCACATGAAATATGCATGCACCATGATATCAACATATGCTTCCAATAATACATCATAAGATATATCAATGAAACTCAAATATGTACCAGTCATGTACACCAACAGATCAGCATCAATCCATACTCATGGGTTAGTGTCATGCACTCAATATTTTATTTTACATAATCCAATAGATGAACACTTAAACCTATAGCAAATAGTGTCAGAACCTGCAACAAACAATGTTAGACCCTGCAACAAAGTGGTATACCATCACATCAAGCTGCAATCCATGTGCATAGCCTTTTTCTCAATACTTTACCACACATACGTGGTCTATTGCACAACATCTCACATATGTACTTGACCTATACAAGGTCATCCTACGTATGTACATGACGGATACCACTGTCACCCGTGTATGCTTCAGTAGATAACTTACTTGAGCTTCCCTTCAGTCTTTCATTCCTTTTTGGCTGCTCTGTCTTCTTCACCCACTTTTGTAGATGTCTATTCTCTTCAGAACTTGAGCTCTGAGCATCCATATTTTCAAATATGTCTCCCTTCCTTACTTCATTACTTCTTCTAGCCATGCTATTTTAAGTTCTCATCATGGAATTTATTCTTGTGTTCCAACACTCATGGGATTTGTGGCCAAATCCACTACAGTTGTAGCATCTCATAGTGTTATAGTGAACAGCAATGTGTCCTACTTGATCACATCTCCAACACCTCATGGTGTTATAAAATCTTCCATTATATCTCATTTCATAAGATCTACATTCAAAAGCTTTGTGACCATATCCATTACATGAATAACAATGCCCATGAAAAATACTTTCATACCTTTGCTTTGGTGTCCCAAGAATAGCTTCTTGATGTCTTCCTTGATTTTTTCTTTTGAAATTTTATTTTCCTTGTGTATATGGTTTCTTTGCAACATTGTCTTCCTTCTTTGATGGATTTACCTCATGCTTCTTTGAGGTTCTTGCTTCAGCATGTGTATCTTCTCCTTTGTATCCAAGACCCGATTTATCATATGGTGATCTTTTAATTTCTAAAATCTCATCCAATATTAGTGAGCTATTCAAGAATTTGTTTGAATTTTCTACCTTCTTTCTAAGGTCAACAATTTCAACTTCTATCTTACAACATGACTCTTCCTTTTCATTTATTTGATTCTTCAATAGTTCCTCTATTCTTTTGGCTTCTTCAATTTGGGTCTTGAGATGGACAATAGTTTCAAAACTTTTCTAATCTCATCATCTACCTTCACATTTTCTTTTTCATTCTTTAATCTTGTGATTTCTTCTTCCTTTTCTTTTAGTTGAGTCTTATTTCTCTCTTTGAGCATTTCCTTTAACATCAATATGTACCTTTGACTCCTCCTAAGAAACCTTTTAGTGTTATCTGAAAGATAGTTATAGTGTGTATAAAAATGATCACTTATATCTCTATATAAACCCTCTTCAATTTCCTTTTGAAGTTCTAATAGATTTTCTTCTATTCTTTCCATGGGATAACTATCATCAAACTTTACACAAACTGTTTCTAGATCATCTTCTTCACTTGATAAAAATTCAACATCATCACATTTTGAATCAATGCAATCAAGAGTCTTTCGAGATTATTTACCTTCATTTTAAGTATCTTCAATATCTTCCTTCTTGCCAACATCATCACATGATTCTTTTCCTTTAAAATCATCACATATGCAATCAAGAGTTACAGATTCTTTACCTTTGATAATCTTGACGGAGTGGTCTTCAACATCTTCTTTCTTTTTTTGATATGTCTCCTCTAGATTTAGCCATAGATCCTTGGCGGAAGTGCATTGTCCCATGCTCTCTTTGATAGGGCTTGAAAGTCCACTAAGAATGGTCTTGAGAGCCAATGCATCATTCTTATTTCCTTCCCTTTGAGATGCAAACTTTGACTTGTTCTTCAATGGAACTGATCCACCAATGGCTGCCTTCCAAATAGCTGCTCCCATTGTCTTCAAATACACTCTCATCTCTATTCTCCAAGTAGAATAGTTTTCCTCATCAAGGATTGGTATTTCAACATCCATTTGTGTGTCTATGGATCTCCTTCAAGCTTCTTAAGGCTTGTAGTGAAGGCCCGCTCTGATACCAAGTGTTGGACACACCTACCACACTTAGAGGGGGGGGTGAATGAGTGTGGGGATATTTTTCCCAAAACTTCCCTCTTACACAAAAACTCCTTAGTTAACATTCAACATTTTCTCATTACTCATTGTTGTCATTTATAATCAGTTAGATGTGAATACATATCAGAAACATATCATCAACAAATCATCTCCACAAGGAACACAAAGAACACAAGATGTATGTACAATTTTTCTTTTTATAATGGACTTCAATCCGGGGGTTTTTCAGCAACAATTGAATAGAGTACAACTCTACAAGAGCATCAGCTCTATATGCAAGACTCAACTTACATTCTCAACACCAACTTATATGAGGCAACAATCCTCAACAGATATCAATCTGTCAACATAAACAAGTGCATCAACCATGCACCAACCTATGCCAAACAACCTGTAATCAACCTGTACCATAAACAAGTGCATTCAACCATGTACCAAATATATACCAATCATGTGTCAAATAATCATCAATATGTACCAACATCATCAACTATACACCTCATGTATGTGCCAACTCATCAACTGCTTGTCTCAACCATGACTAGTTTTGGATTAGTCAACAACCCCAACTTGAAATAATCATAACTTTGTACATGTAATGAATAAATATATAAAAATGATACACAATGTTCTTCAGTGTGTTTTGTGCAATTATTCCAGGTGGCACTACTTGGAACCTCTCAAAAAAGGCGTTATAGAAAAAATGACATACCTTGTTGAATTTTGGCTTATTCTAGAGAGCGACCTTGTAGAGCGTGGCCTGCACAAAATATTCGTTGAATTGATCAAAAACTGTTACAAAACATACTACAGACTGTAATATAACCAATTCAATTTCTCTCACTTCATTTTGACCTGTTATGAAGAATTTATGACGTTTTTACCCGAAACACTTGTTTTAGACTAGTTTCGGGACTAGCCACAAACCCTATTTTCCACGGAGTGTATCTCCAAAACTACAATGACCCACAAGCTGAATTTTTTACCAAATATACTTTGATATGTTTCCTCAATGTCATATCAGTCCCATGGTCTGAATAATTATAGAAAAAAAGTTATAGCAAAAATGGTGAGATGACCTGTAAATAACATACCTTAGAAAGCATCATGAAAAGAATTTATCCTCCCTTCAATTTCGGCCCTCTTTTCTTCACCTTGCTTCTGAAATTCAGCTTAGATATCCTTGTTTACCTCATTCACCTATATATCTTCAATATTCTCAAGTGTTCCACACCAAAAATGCTCAAGAAGCTCTCCATCAATACTCCAAAAGATATTCTCACAAGAAGATCTCCATTGATCCACAAAAAGGATGATCTACAAGAGACCATCACTATCTTATTTATACTTTCATCGTCTAGGTCACTTAACCCATTTTTATGTCACTTAACCCATTTCTAGGTCACTTAACCTATTTTCCTTATTTTAGGGTTAACTACTTTCCATAAATAGAGAGTTCTCCAATACTTTATCGTTTAAATATCATTTCTTGATTTTGTCACCTTACTTTATCATTTCTTTATTTTGTCACTTCTCTTGATTATTTAAATAATCCACCTTGACTTTGTCACCTTACTTTATCATTTAAATAATTATTTCTTCTTTTAGCTCACTTAACCCATTTCTAGGTCACTTAACCTATTTTCTTTATTTTTAGGGTTAACCACTTTCCATAAATATTCCTTCTTGATTTTGTCACCTTACTTTATCATTTCTTGATTTTGTCACTTCTCTTTATTATTTAAATAATCCACCTTGACTTTGTCACTTTACTTTATCATTTA
>JASDQU010507937.1:52779-87798 GCA_032191745.1 Picea mariana
TCCGCAAAGCGTCTTCCCATGAGGGCTTTCACCATAAGGTGACCACTTTGGAGTTCATCCATTTGTGCACCTTATCAATCATGATAAGAAAATAATGAGAGCATGGGTCCTCCAACCATTCTTCTAGGATAACTCAATCTGCAAAGTGTCTTCCCATGAGGGCTTTCACCATAAGGGGACCACTTTGGACTTCATCCATTTGTGCACCTTATCAATCATGATACAAAAATAATGAGTCATCTATACATTTTTCCAACAATGAATCATATACTAATGAAACCACATCGATCCATCTTCATCATGTATCAATGACAAATCATTGATCCATCTTCATCATATAAATGACAACTCATTGATCCATCTTCATCTATGCATTCTCATCAAGGAAAATACATATTATATTACATCAATCATCAATAAATCAATCCTTTAACATCAATCAATCACTTGACATCAATCAATCAAACCATTGGCATCAATGACAACATGATCCAACAATAGACCATATTTCTAAAAAAAATTATAAATGTTTAAGACATAATATCATTGATCCTAATGTTACATGCATATTATTTGCTCTCACTTTTTGAGGTCGGGTTAAATGTTGGTTTAAATCTTTTCCATCTAATTCGATTCATTCTTTGTCTGAGTTTGTAATTGAGTTTTTATCATATTTTAACAATTATGATTATGATGAATTAAGTGAAGAATTAAGTTACTTAAGGAAAGAAAACGGTGAATCATTCAATGATTTTGCAATTAGGTTCATTCATGTTTGTACTAGATTCCCTTTGAAAGAAATTCTGCTTATTAATGAATGGTTTGAATATCTCGTTTCTCTCTCAAACAAGCAAGATCAATTAATTGTCAACCAATCTGAATTGAACACTAACACTCAATCTCAAGATGGTTCAAATTTTGATGTTGATCTTGAAGATTTTGAAGCACCACAATTTTTGTCAACTTCTTTCATATTGGAAAATCATGAGCAACATCATCTTTTACAAAATGTAATTGTCACCTCTAATCAATCTTTGTCAACGATGTCTCCTCCTGTCGAAGAAGGAACCTTTACTTTAAAAGACAATAGTTGTCACACTCTCATAGATTTTATAATCTTTTCTAAAGTAAAAGAGGTCGAATGTGAAGTTGATAATCATGTGGACAATAAATCTGCCCCTAATTTAGTTGAACAGGTCCATGATCAATCAGTGGGAGACAAAATAATTAGGCAATCTTCTATCTCTAGTGATTTGCTCTCAAATTTTCCCTTACACAATGAACCAAATGGTCTCTTAAAAATTGTCTCGTACTCTTTAAAAGAGAATACAAAAGAGGTTGATCAGTTTATACAAGGAGAGGGGAAAAAACCATATTTCAAAACGCATATACCTATCATTTCAAGAGATACATTTTGTCTCCTTAATTCTTCTACATATTATTCCTTGTACCCTGATATTTTTTATCCTAATGTTGTGCAATTGCATGCTCCATATTACCTTGGAGAAAATTAAACATTATATAATCGAGTACAAAGAGATTACCGAATAGAAGATAAAGAGGGAAATAATTCTGCCCATGAACATATTAATTTTTATTCTCATCAATTATTTGTGGGTAAATCAAGAAATGATTTGAAAGAGTCCCAAATTGCATCTTCCATTGATTCATCTCAATTTGTGTTTCGGGAAGGATCTAAAGTTTTCCATGATCAATTATTTGAGGTTGAAAAGTATAATCGACCAAATATTACTACCAATGATGATTATTCAAAAATGTTGGTCATTCCATTTAGTTCACCTCAAATAGTTAACCTTGAAATATCAAAGCTCAATGGAAAGTTTCAAGAGAATGAAACACTTATTTTCCGATCGAGAATCATGATAAGTTCTCACCATCTTGATCCGACCTTTTTACAAGATTATTTCCTTGATAGTCTAATACTTTATTCTCATCATGATTATTTGTTGCATGTGAATTATTTCAAACAATCCCATGTCAGTAATTGCATGTATTATGATAGGATTGCAGATTGGTTGGAGTATTCATATCTCGAAAAGTTTCCAGGGAATGGTAAGATTATATTCACTTTATTTATAGATCAAGGAGGTAACTTTAACATACTCATTTTATATCCTTTAGATGGAGAAAATATGGAACGAAAGAAAAATTTTCGGGAGGATGGGGCACTTCAGTCTAGGCCGAGGGTTATGTCAAGTCCCCATAACTCTTACAAACTTCACAATCTCATTTTTTCATATTTTTGTAACCCATATAATGACAAACTTGTAGAATGGTTGGAGGATTCATACAAAAAAAATGTTCAAGGGAATGGTAAGATCATGCTTGCCTTGTTTTTAAATGATGATGATAAAGGTAAGTATGATATATTTTTGTCGTTTTTTGATATACTACCATTCTTTCTAGTAATTTTTAATTTTGTTTCCATTGCAAGATTGGAGTTACTCCGATGGATACATTGGAAGCATGACTTTATGTAGTATTTTGATTTGTTTAGTAGTTAGAGTAGGTTTAGGAGTAGGTTTTCTTTTAGCTTTATTTCTCACTGTTTCTCTTTGTAATAATGCAGTCATGAACACAAGTGGGTGCACTAAGAGAACCATAATATGACTGATGTCAGGGAAGTCCACTTTGACCCTTTCTCTCATCTTTTCAAAAACACAGTATCATCATGAAAAATTTTAAATGAAAAGTAAAGAGATAAGTAAATCTGAACTGTAAATTCAATCCTGACCCAAGGTGCCATGAGTAGGATTGCATTCATATTAATGAGGATTTTTCTATTTTCTTTTAGTCTCTCAAGAGATATTTCACGTGATGATTTCAGATCCACCCTCTTGTAAATATTTTTTATTTTGTTTTTTTGTTTTTCACTTTGGTTCTTTTCATTTTGCTTGTTTTTGGTTTGTTTCTGAAAAATTATGTCTATGTCACCATTTCATTTGTGGAAGGGAAATCAGAATTTTTATCCAAGAGCAACAACTGACTACTTTTCAAAGCACCATGTTGTAAATTGTTAAACTCAAATCAGCAGAAGAAAGTTCCTGCTCAAAACAGTGTTGATGGTTTCTTTTCAAAATCTCGAGAGGATAACAATTATCATTAATAAACTCTTAACGTTGTCCCTATTTTTAAGAAAACAACTCGATTATACCTTCATGTCCTTAAGATGGTTTCTTAATAGGAATCTAAGTGTCCAGATCATGATAAGGATCATTTTAAGAAAACAGATGAATTATATAAGAACAATTTTTGTTTGATAAAATCTGAAGTTTTCAGTATCACCACGCTCTCTTGAATATCATAAAGTTTCTGCAAATTTGTAAATTAATTTTAGAGAGTTGAAAGCACTGCAAGGTGTGGGAAGTGTTTGTAAACCCGTAGAGACACTGAACAGGTCTGCTGGTAGCGGGTAAATGCATCCATGATACCAAGGCAACTTCATCGGGGTACTGAACAGGCCTACTGGCAGCAAAGCAATGTCAGGTTCAAGAAAATTATCAGGTATGACCCTTAAAATTAATCCATGAATAAAGATTTTCTTCATCATAAATGGACGAATTTTGGACAGGATACAGGTGTTAGAGTGGGTTAAATGGCATCCCTGTTGAGGCAATGGATGCCTGCTGGCAGCAGTGGCTATGTCAACAGTATCAGAGTCAGTTGCATAAACACCGTTCCTCTCGAAATCTAGATTTGATACCAGATTACACTTTTGACAGAAACACATCTGATGATGGACTATGTTATTCCCTGAGATTTTCATGCTTGATGTGTTGTCAGTTGCTTCTCAAATCTTCATTTTTCTTATTCATCCTAACATGAAATTTTGGTGATGCAGAGATAACTGCTTCACCCAGTAAGTCGCCATTGTTGGCAGCCCCACACAATTTCGTTATGTGAACAGGAAATGGCATTCTCTATAGCTGCCTTCACCTCATTCTTGTAAACATTATCATTTTGAGACGATTTCCGGAGTAGAAAAGACATTCATTAATTCCTCAGGTTTGTGTTTTTCGTCTTGTTTTGTGTTTGTTTCATGACTGAAATCATGAATCAAACATGAAAACCTAGCTTGGTATTATATTTTCTATACAAGCCATTCTTTTGGAAGATCAACATGCTTATACCCAATTTAAATCCAACACTTGAATGACTTATCTTTGGAATATTTTCAGTATTGATATAATCTTTAAATGCTTAGATGGTTTGCATTTTAATTATGAGTTTTCTTGTTTTGGTATATTTTAAACCCTTTGCAAAAAACTATGGTCGTGCTAGTAGTCATGGGAATTAATGTGCAACTATTGTACCCTGTACTTAATCCACCTTGCTAGCACAGTGAATTAATAAGCCTTTCATTACGGGTTATAAGTTTTCATACTTTGTATGCGAGGTTTTCATTACCAGGAATGGTAAAGCTTCATGACCAAACCCTCGATTTGTATACTATGATAACACACAGGCTTCGCTTTGTTTTTTTTTTCCTTTGATACATTCAGATCTATTCTCACTCCTACCATCCAAACCTAAAACTGTTCTAAGTCATCCTTGTTACAATCTAGTTGTGTTTTTTATGGCTCCTGTTGTTCCTTTGGAGCCAAATGGTCGTCAGGCATTGCTATCTCACGGTGATGCGAATCCAACCAGATAAACCGTAATTGCATGCCAGAGACACGTTTTTACGGGAGCGATCCTGAGAAAACCGTTATGAATTAGTCCAAACCCTTTAAGACCCATTTCGAAAATGGGGCCATTTACCTTCAATGAGGACAGATTCTTCAGAAATGAATCCATTTCAGAGGTATGTTTCGTTTTTTGGACTGCTTTTTCTCAGAAAATTTGTTTAGCCTGTGTTTTTTTTTCCCCTTTCCTCTCTGTGGGTGTGAAGATATGCAGAAAAAGGATTATTTCTATCATAGACATGATCTAAACCTTGCTATCAAAGACATTTGTGTTGATACACAAGAGGACCATGCTACCACAGATCAAACTTTTGTTGTTGGTTGAAACCCATTGGGCAAAAAAGCCACGGTCTGTTTTCATACCTAGAAAGTCATTGGTAGAGGTTTTCAGATGTGATAAAGGGAAATTTTCATGTGGTTCCTATTCATGAGCCAACTCATGTGGTTTCAAACAAATCAATTGTCAAAGGCAGGAATGCAAAACAGAGTAATTCAAACTTAATTTTTACAAGCAAGAGGATCAAGCAGGCTGATAATGTAATTATCAAAAAACTCAACAAATTCCACCATCATAAATTTGAATTTGTCAAATTACTGAAATAGTTAATAGTCTTTTATTTTTGGATTGGATTCTGTTTGTAAAAAATAAAATAAATAGATTTTTTGTGGTTGATTTTTACTATTTTAAACTAGCTACAAAAACCTGTAGCTTATCTTTTTCTAAAAATCAGGTCTCTTTTAAATAAATAAAAAATAGAATTTGGTTATGGGTAATTGTCTAAATTATTCTTGTTTGGTTTTTCAGAGAATATTAGATTTGGATGTTGATCTTCTGGGGGAGACATGTTCAACTTTGTTCTTGAATGATTAGTATTTCTTTTTTTTTCCTTGTAAAAAAATTTAATAATTTTTGAAGAAAAAACCAACTCAATTATGAGTGGTTGTTAGCCCTCTAATTTTGTAATATTATTGATCTCATGAGATCTCATCCTATCCTGGGATTAGGAAAATAGGATTTCAAAAAAAACTTTAAATACTCTACATTTTGTAAAGGAAGGCATCTTCTCCTGGAACAAATTATGGACAAATGATTGACAGAACCTAATGGAACAGTTTGTAGGAATTCGGCTTTAGACCAATGTGAATTTTGTCTCATTTATGTTTTGTCTCTTCTATTTTGGAATAGTTATGTGATGTGTAGCCTTAGTCTCCGTGACATTTGATATTCCATTTTAAATTGATATTTTAAATGTTGTCTTTTATTTATTGTTCCATATGTGATAACGATGATCATCAGTCTCAATTTTGATATCAGGGTTTTTCTTTGTTGTTTTAATTGATACATAAATATGGATGTTTTACACAAAGATTTCTCTGATTGTAATCATTTGTAATCATAATATTACTGGATCACACGTGTTCAATATTCTGTTATTAACCCTGGCTGCCAATACACATCTTGAATTTATTCAGGAAAATTTTACCATAAGCCTACTGCAGATTTCTTTCATAAGGCGGGGTAGTTGGATGCTTTTGTTCGCATAGAGAGTCGGACACAATTAACAAACTAGTAATAGGTTATCTTCACCTGCTTCTATTTTTTTCCATTTTATTTACTAGTGGAATAGGATATAGTCCTTCGATTGCCTTTTGACCTTCGATTTATCCTATTTCTAATTATGTTTTAGTCATAATTCTTAGCTAGATGATTATAAATCATAAAATATAAAGGAATATGTGCTTTCTTTATCTTTTTTTGAGAATGATTATAAAACATTGATTTTACAAGTTTTCATGAAAATTTGTAACCTGTAATTATTCTGTTCATAAATGACATACCTGTATTTTATCTTTCCTCTTAAATACACTTGTAAATAATTAGATCAGGGTACATATTATATCTATCATAGTTTCTTTAACATTAATTAGTTTATTTTCTTCTTTACCTTAGGACCTTAGGTTGGCTAACGAAGCCATTAAACTTGTCAGAAAAGGTTACACCAAACGTCTTGGATTATTTAGACAACCCTGGATCGGGCTTGTTCTTCCAGTTGACGGTCAGTCATATTTTCCCATCAATAGAGACTTGGTCTCTCCCGATTTCTTGTCTTGCCTCCTCAAATATTTGTTTTTCTTTCTTTGCATCAAACATTTGTGTCTTCTCTGTAGCTTTCCTGACTCCTGATTCTTCTGTAGTCTTTCCTTGGATCACTCTACCCTCTCCTGTAACAGCGCCTCCTCTAGTGATAACAATGAATCTGGGATCTTCTCCATGAGGTTCTTCTTTGATTAGTTGTATTTTTGGGTTCTTCTGAGGTCCCCGTCTCTCCTGAAGTTTAGCCAGCAATGATGGACATTCCTTGATAACATGCTCGAAGGAGTTGCAATAGCTGCAAGTGGTACAAGGGTTCTGATAGTCCCTTGCCAAGTGTCCTAGCTATGCGCAGCTATAACAGATTATCTATCCTCGACCTCAACCCATACCTCCTCCTCTTCCTCTTCCTCGGAATCCACCATGAGGGTTGAATTTTCCTCTCCCAGGGCAATTATACTGTGTAGTGCTTCCTTCTTGTTGTAATTTGCCTTGAATTTTGTATATATCCCTTGACCTTTCATGCATGAGATTGTAAGCCCTACAATCCCTGTCATCATGTCCTACCGACTTACATAACGTGCAATACAGATTTGTGGGTGTCTGGACATATTTTTGTAGATAGTAACATTCACCAGGGTGATGTCGATTTCTACATACCTCGCACTAGGGTAGGGTAATTGGCTTCAAGGGGATCGGATCTCCAGAGGCCAAGTATTCATGGAATAAGGGACAATGCTCCTTGTCATGGGCTTCTGAATTGCATATGATACACCAGATGTCTTCTCTTTTATATTTTCCCTTGTCTTTCTTCATATCTTCGACCTGCAGTGATAGACTAGTTAGCTGACCTAAAATTTAACTCATACCTAAGCTGGATTCTCCCATCGGGGCTGATTCTAATTTCATGGAAATCTCCAGTGCCTCAGCCTGCGAAGTAATCTTTTGTTGCATCAGAGGAACTCTGATGTGTGGAAAGAGGGCAGTGATGAACCATTCCTTGTTCTTCTCATATAGGATCTGGAAACTCAAGTGGCTCGTCAAGGTCTTAAACCTTTAATCAAACTCCCATACAGGTTCAACTATTCTCTTCTTGATTTCTTTCAGTTATGTAATGCACTGTGACTCTGACTTGGGTTTCTTGAATTCATCAATCAATGCATTCTTGATCTCATTCAGTGGTTTAGGCTGGGCAATTCCCTTAACAAACTTCATGTACCAGCTCAGTGTGTGGTCTCTTAGGGTAGTACTGAATTGATCTTGTTTGACAGCTTCGTCGGTAATATTCTTAATACTCCATATGGCTTCTCATAGAAACCAGTGCTGATCAGAATCTTCAGATCCATCTCCTCTGAAGGTGGGTAACCTCATCTCATCTGCCATAGATCTTTCTAGGTTTCTTGACTAAGTATGTGGCGAATCACTAGTAACAGTGCTCTAAGCGCTCTGGTGACTATGATTACTCTGATTACTTAATGTTGTTGAAACAACAATAGGACTAATAGTACTTACTTCAGCAATCAGAGGAGTTCCTGAAGTTTCTGGCTCTTCTCGGCAAGGTTCCTCTGTCCTAGAGGATTCTGAATGCTCTTCGTCTGTCAAATCTGCCTCTTCTCCACTGTAGAAACCCCCATCCCCGTAGTTCTTCTTAAATAGGTTCGCAAGAGGAACTTCTCTTAACACTCTCCCACTGCGCGTATGTCCAGCCTCTGTGTCGTTGTCACTGTTTGAGTTCTTGAGCATTAGCTCTTCAATCCAGTCGACTACTATATCTTCAATATGTTCTTCTTATGCAATAGCATCTTGATTTTTAGCTTCAGAAAATGTAAAAATTTTCCTCTAGGCCCCTTAAAGAATTATCTCTCTGCTTGGCTATACGATTCTACTCTATCAACAACAAACTCAGTGATATATCCTCCGATGGTACTATCAACCAGTGATCTACTACTCTTGACATGGCCTTATCAACTCTCTTGACCTTCTTGATCAACACTGACATCCAAACCATAGGTGGCCTAGATCTGATCTCAAATTGGGTGTCTGCTAACCTAGCTAACCACTCATATAACTTCCGATGGATTCCTCCGAAGAAAATCTCGTGTATATCAGTAAAGATATATCTTTCCAACCAATCCTTTGTACTAAGATTAGGGTTATTTTTCTGGGCTTCAGCAAATTCCTTTTCTTGATCTTCTATCCACTTCTGAGTCTCTGTATTTGATGGAAACCACCTTGACATTCCCTCGAGAAGATTCATGTCCCAGCAATGGAACCATTTGTTGGCACAGGGGCAGACCCAGGGTTCAGTTCCAAGAGCGCATGAACAAGCCCTAACTATTGGCTCTTTTGGAAACACCAGCGAAGAAGATGTGGTCTCACCCGAAGTAGCTATAGGGGGTTGCAGGACACATGTGTCTACAACCAGAGGAAATGAAGAATGGATTCACAACAATAATACATAGTCACCTAGTTATTCTTTATCTTTCTTAAACCTACTGTGCAAGTTATACTTCATATCTAACACAATATCACAATAGCATCATATCAAATGATAGAGAACACAACATCAATCACACATAACACAAGATATACATGGTTCACCCTCTCCCTAGGGCTATGTCCACATAACTGTGATTTATAATGTATTAAGGTGAAGCATACAATTCTTGTCTGCACTCTTAGCTATTAGATATTTTCTCTTCTCTTCTTTGTCTCTCCCATCCCAGCGCACCCAACTACAGGGGCGATCTTCACACCCAGCTGAAGATCTTACAATACCAGAAGGCTCTCGCACTCAACACTTCTTTCTCTCACAATAGTACTCACTCGAACACACAAAACAACAAATTCTCAACCAAACTAGCACCAACAATACCAACAACCCATCCTAGGTCCTTTACACCTCTATTTATACATTACAATAGCTCTCGGACACCCTTAGGTTAAAACCTAAGTGTCAAAACCCTAGATGCCAAAACCCTAGGTGTCTAAAACCCTAGGTCAACTTGACCCGCATTTCCAGGACTTCACCAACCTGTCTTTCCTTCCTTCTCACGCAGTGCTCCAAAGCATCCAACAGTGGATTTTTCCGCTTACTGAGTTTTCCAAAATATGTCTTCCTTTCGAATCTATCATCATCAATCTTCTCGTCCAACAACTTGCTTTCTCTTACTTCGCACCGTCTTTTCTGCTCTTCTTCTTACTTCGACCCAGTATCATTCACTGTGTCTTCCACGCAGTTCGTGTTTTTACTTTTCTTCCTTAATCTTCGCTTTCTTCCCTATCCAAGGGCCAACAGTGGGGATGTGAACATGAAAATCCCCTCAGACAACCTGTCAACAAAATCCAAAAAGGTGCATACTCGCCCCAGATAAATCCTCCCCTCAACAACCAGGTCTCACTATCCAAGGTGTGATCATAATGACCAAAACGAATCCTATAAAATTCCATAATTTGCTTAAGATGAAAGAACTTCATTCTTTTAATTAAACATAAAAGTTTTAGCTTGACGGAAAAACTGCATTTCCAAGAACAAACACAGTAAACATCAGAAGAAGTTTAATATAGAGAAGGGATCAGTTCCCTGCTAGAACACCCCATCCCTGAACTCCTTCTTGGGGAGAGTTCTGTTGAGAATTGAGTAATAAAGGGTGCACAAAGACAAGGAAGGAATGAAAGGGGCAAGTCGCTACAGGAGAAAATGAAGGGTTTAGACGGAAAACAAAATTCCAATTCCAAATTTTCGTTTAGAAGAATCGTTGTAGGAAAAGAAACAAGGTTTAGACAGAAGCGAAATCCCAAGCTCCAATTTCATTTAGGGTATCTCTACAGAAAAGGAAACAAATTTTAGACAAAAGCGAAATTCCAATCTTCCATTTCGTTAAGGGGAATCTCTACAAGAAAGGAAACGAAGTTTAGACAAAAGCGAAATTCCAAGCTCCCATTTAGTTTAGGGGAATCGCTACATGAAAGGAACAAGGTTTAAATAGAAGCAAAATCCAAAGCTCCATTTTCGTTTAAGGGAATCACTACAGGAAAGGAATAAGGTTTAGACAGAAGCGAAATCCCAAGCTCCATTTTCGTTTAAGGGAATCACTATAGGAAAGGAACAAGGTTTAGACATAAGCGAAATTCCAAGCTCCCATTTCATTTAAGGGAATATCTACAGAAAAGGAACAAGGTTTAGATAGAAGAGAAATTCCCAGGCTCCATTTTCGTTTAAGGGAATCGCTACAAGAAAGAAAAAAGATTTATACAGAAGCGAAATCCCAAGCTCCATTTTCGTTTAAAGGAATCGCTACAGGAAAGGAACAAGGTTTATATAGAAGTGAAATCCCAAGCTCCATTTTCATTTAAGGGAATCACTACAGGAAAGGAACAAGGTTTAGACAAATGCAAAATCCCAAGCTCCAATTTGTTTAAGGGAATCGCTATAGGAAAGGAACAAGGTTTAGATAGAAGCGAAATCCCAAGGTCCATTTTCGTTTAAGGGAATCACTACAGGAAAGGAACAAGGTTTAGACATAAGTGAAATCCCAAGCTCCATTTTAGTTTAAGAGAATCGCTATAAGAAAGGAACAAGGTTTAGACAGACGTGAAATCACAAGCTCCAATTTCGTTTAAGGGAATCGCTACAGGAAAGGAACAAGGTTTAGACAGACCCAAAATCCCAAGCTCCAATTTCATTTAGGGGAATCACTACAGGAAAGGAACAAGGTTTAAACATAAGTGAAATCCCAAGCTCCATTTTATTTTAATGGAATATCTACAAGAAAGGAACAAGGTTTAGACAGAAGTGAAGTACGCAGGAACCACTCACCTAACAATAGCACCCTCCCAAGCAAGGAAAAAAATGAAATTACATCTGGATGAAAACACAGGAAAACGTGCCTAACAATGGCTCCCTCTCTTTCAAGGGAAAACTAAGCTCGCCAAAAGAAAACACAGCCACTAGTATCCCCTGTCACGAGTTTAAAATCACTCTAACCACCCATGCACATTATTGTCCCCTGTCACGAGTTTAAAATCACTCTAACCATCCCTGCACAGTTAAAACAATAAATAAGAAGGATAAGAAGCACATAAGAAGGTTTGTTTACAAGGGTGCAACCCCGATTCCCTCCATGCTCTAAATCTCAATGCGGAGTCCCCTCAACAACCTCTTCGACAAGAAAGGTTCACTTCCATGAATCTACCAAATTCCAAAATTTCAGTGATCAATTGAGCAACATTCCTAAATTTTCTGAGAAGGGGAAAACCTTGAGAGAGTCCATGCTGAGTGAATTCTGGGGAAATAGAAAGGTGTCCCAAGAATAAGGCGGCTCCATTCAGACTATAAAATAACCCTACCCGACTAAGGTAGCTAAACTCATAGGTATCCGGTGGAACACCACAGTGTAAATCAAAAATTTTGTATGCAACTAAGGGCAGCTAGTTAGGAATCAAACTGGTGCATACACCTACCCTTAACTGCCAAAATTTCTTTGCACAAATCAAAAGGAAATGTTGAGCCTCATAAATCAATACGGGTTGGGACAATAGAGACAATTTAATCATGAATTTAGATTACTTAGTTGATAAAGTTCAATGGCGGGGTTATCATAAATCTCCTCTAGAATTCATAAAACCTCAAGGAGCTGACCTCCTTGATCTCAAAACTTTCCCAGTTAACACAGAATAACTTGATCCAATGCAAATACAAAATTAAATAATTATTGTAACTGACGAGAGAACTTGAATATGCTTCCCCACGCTTCGGCTTCGTCCCGCTCCCCGCTTGCTAACCGTGAATACCTCATCAGTACCTCCGAGCCAATGCTAGGGGTACTCTTCTTCCACCTTATCCCCTTGATCCACAAAGGGGCTAAGCACACAAACCAGAGAATAAGCTAGCTCCTTTATCACCTCGCAAGGTCGATCTATCACTCCTATCCGAGCTGGGTATCCCAACTCCCACAAGAAAAAATAGTCAAGAAAAATCTGGCAACATAACCTTACGCTTGCCAAAAAGTCCTCTATTCCTCTTCTCTTTCATTTCTTATATAGATTTCTTCTTAGTGACCTTTCCATTTGCACATTAAAATAATTTTATTAAAAATAATTAGGAAATATTCTCCCTCATACACTTGTCACCCAATCCCTTAGTTGCACCATAAATTCATTTAATTAACTTAATTAAATTGTCAATTTCCCTCACCCACCTAAAAGTATTCCTAAAAACGCTCCTTGTTGTCCCTTTATTCCCTCAATTTCGTTTAATGACTGACACCCTTCTTAAAGTTTAGTTGAGTTCATTTTTGGAAAGTTCTCTAGACTAGATTCCTTTCTATGTTTCACATTCCTTTTGCATTTATATTCCTCTTTTTATCTAAGTTCAAATTTAGCAAGTTTTGCACATAGACAACAATTAAATTTTTAGATAATTTAATCTTCTTTTAAATTATAAATTTAATTTTTCCTTCTTTCTTTTCTTCCTCCCCCCTTTATTAATTGTTTAATTAATTTTTAGTCCTCTTATCCTACTTAGACCTAGGCTTCAAATTCAACTAGGCTTAGCAAACTTTTAAGGGAAAGGTTATAATTTAATAAATTGTACTTATACATAATTAATTTAAGGCTAACCATGTCAAGGTAAGATATTGTTTTCTAGGTGCCTAGGTTCATTGAATCGCCTATTTTTAAACATCACGATGTGCCCTTCAAGATGCACTACGTGCTCCAAGGGTGTCACTCACCTTTATTCATGTTCCAATTATGTGGTTTTTCCCTTCAAGACGCACTACGTGCTCCAAGGGTGCCACTTTCCTTTTGATTGATTTTGGTAGACATCTAACCCTTGGAGTCAAAAATACATTAGGTGACCTTGTGGGAGACTAAAGGCCTCTAAGGAATAAGGACCCTGCCTTATTGCATGCCCCTTAGAATCTTCGTGAGCGACTGTGTCAGTCTGCCCGCACGGAATTGTGGATCTCTCGAACTAGGTAATAGTTAACCTACAATTTGAGCCACAATGGGAGTGCTGGTAGGGTGTGGTAGGGATGCTACCACCCCTCTCCCTCAATATATGTGGTTTTCATGCATGACCCCTTTACTCCAAATGTGAGTTTGATTAGAAAGCTATCATCATCCTGCATCCATCAATGCAACATGTCATGGATTCATAACAACATCATAATATATCAGTCATATGTCACATATGCAATAACAGAAATAATCAAACCACAAACAGTCCACTCCCTAACTCAATCTGGAGTCCAAGGAGGTCCATCGATGCCATCAACATCCTCAATCTGTCTAGAGTCCTACACACTCAAGAGAAACCAATCGATAGCACCTGTCGACACATATATAATCAAATAACATATCATCACATCCACAACATCATCATAATCCATAAGCGAAATAGTCAATCGTATAATGAATCGGATCACTTGCACACAAGTGTCTTCAAAGAATAAGTCAAATCAGGTGTGTGCAAGAGAGATATGTTACATACACCCCCTCTTGTTTTAAACTTCATCCCGAAGTTTCATAGTATACAACTGCAAAAATAAAGTATCTAACAATATCTAAATGTCTAGCTATCAACAAAAATGGAAACTACTGATGCATATCATATGCATCCTCCCAGGTAGCTGAGTGTGTACTATAATCGTCCCACTGGTCCTAGACCTAATCGATAGTTCGACGTCGTAGTTGTAGAATGCGATGGTCTAGAATGTGTATTGTCTCCGCTGTGAGCGCACCCTCGCCCAACATACGCCAAGAAATCAAGTCAATCACATGCGTAGGATCACTAACCTAAAGTCGCACACAGATACAAGATAAAAATATTGCATACGCCTCGAAGAATGAGGCACGACTATCCATTAGACCTTTCACAATTATGGTCACATGATGCGCATCGAAAAAACCCTTATGTCAATCTTGTGTTTCTTCCAACCCTTTTTCTTATAGTTTGTACTTGTTCTTCCATTTCTTGGATTGCTTCTGGTCCTACTAGGACCCCATCCTCGAGTCTATCCTAGCTCAAAGGCATCTGACATGGTCCCCCATAGAGAAACTCAACGGTGTCATCTTAACGGTACCTTGATGGCTTCTGTTGCACACAAACTCGGCCAATGGCAAGATTTATTTCCAATGTTTATGTTGGTCCAACACATACATACGTAACATAACCTTCCAAAATGTTGTTCATTCCTTCAGTCAACATGTCTATCTTTGAGTAATACATGTACTAAGGTTAAGTTGGGTTCTCAAGGCCTCTTGGAAACTAATCCAAAATCATCCAGTAAACACCAATCCTCGATTGGATATGATCCTTTTAGGCACGCTAAGCAATCTCACAATCTTGCTCGTAAAAATCCTAGCTAATTTTGGCGCCATATAAGTAGTATGCACAAGGATAAGATGTGCACTCTTGTCAAAGTGTCAACTATTATGAAAACCAAGTCATGCCTCTTCACTGTCAGCAACAATCCCACAATAAAGTCCATCAAATGACCTCCTATTTCGATTCCAGAGTAGTGTGTGGTAGTAGTAATCCTTTCAGATGTCTATGTTCAACCTTCACTTGCTGACATTCTAGACATCTCACCACGTAGTTGACTATGTCTACCTTCATTCCTTTCTAGAAGAATAAGGGTTTAAGGTCTACCCTCATCTTCACAAATCATGGATGAGCCATGTACACTGATCTATGAGCATCGTTTAGGGTCAAACTTCTCAACTCGTCATTGGGCGGTATGTAAATCTGATTATTATATCTCATTAATCCATCATTTTCCATCCTAAATCCCTCAAATTATGGTACCAACATGGTGTTTGTCCGATAATTTCCTTAACCTCCTTACCAATCATCATCACGCTGTAAATTAGAATATTTTCCCGTAGATTCTTCTAAAGAGGTATCACCAAAATATGTGTGGTCTCCAACTCAACGCATCAACCACTCTGTTCATTATTCCTTTTATGTAGGTAATATTGAAATCATACTCGCTAAGAAGTTCCGACCAACGCCTTTGTCGCGCATTCAAGTCACTTTGCGTAAAAATGTGTTGTAAACCACAGTGATCCATTTTTAGTTCAAATTTCTGACCAATTAGGTAGTGTCTCCACACTCTCAGGGAATCCACAATGGATAATAAGTCCAAGTCATGTGTCATGTAGTTCTCTCATGCCTTCTCAATTTCCTTGAGACGTAAGCGATCACTCGACTGCCTTGCATCAAGACTCCACCTAATCCTTCCTTGGATGTGTCAGTTCATATCAAGAATTCCTCAACCATGTCATGGAATTTTAGTATCGGCGTTGTCGTCAATGACTCCTTGATCCTTCGACATGCTTCCGCGCATTCTCAGTCCACACAAAATTATTTTTATTCTTCTACAATTCCATAATCGGATTGCTATCTTTGAAAAACCCTCGATGAACCATCAATAATATTCTGCTAAGCCCATGAAGCTACATACTTCTGGGGCGTTCATCAGCGCAGTCCATTCCATAATATCCTCTACCTTCACTGGATCCACAAAAATACCTTCACAGGAGATGACACGCCCTAAGTAATGAATATTCGAATGATAAAAAGAGCATTTCGATGGTTTCCCAAACAATTTTCTCTCTCGAAGACACTGTAGTACCATGCAAAAAATTTCATCATGTTCCTCCTTCATCCGAGAATATATCAATATGTTATCAAGGAATACTCGACGGTAGTCAAGGACAGTCTCCACGATCCATCCTTCTTATGTATGAAAATAATAGGATCACCCCAAGGTGATACACTTGGGCGTATAAGTCCTAGGTCCAGCCACTCCTTCGGTTGCATTCTCAACTCCTGTAACTCAGGTGTCGACATCTGATAAGACGTTATTTCCATCAGTTCAATTCCAATTTTTTTTTTTTTAGGTCAATGGTAAATTCCATATTGGCTTCGGGCGGCTCACCTAGTAATTCTTCTGGGAATCATGTCCACAAACTCTCGTACTACCGGAAGATTTTCTAATTCTTCTTCCATGCCCTTTACGTTTAGTGCTAAGTATGCATATAACTTGCATTCTTGTGTGTGCTCTCTTGTAGCTGTAAGGAAGAAATCAACCTCAGGGATACTCCCCGTTTTCTTCCTACAATCGCACTTCTATGTCCCTCATCATCAACCAAACTCAATCATTTTGTCTTATAGTTGAGTATCGCCTCATGCGATTCCAAAAATTCCATACTAACCACATCATCAAGATATTACATTAATCCCCAAGTTGAAGCGACAGTTCATACCCCTTCCCCCAACCATCCAATGGGCACCCAAATCCATAAAGACGAATCTAAAATCTCCATGTTGAATGATTTTATCTGAATCCCTTCAATGCGGTACTAGGAATAGAGCTCTCTGTAGCACCGAGATCTAACAAATACTAAAGTTTGTTTGGTGATGGTACCCAACGCCTCAAGCACAGTGGTCTAGCACTCGACCTGGCAGTTATTCACCGTGATCAAGAATCTCATGGGCCTTTCCCATATTCCCAACGGTAGTGTGTCATGTTGACACAGCCACTCTAGCCCTTTCAACCGGACAGTCTTGCTAGTAAGGTGGCATCTCCACATGTCCAACACCCATCTTTGTTCCTATACTCTTGGTCCCTAAAGTAGATGTTGTTATCCTACCAGCGTAAGATCTCGATCGGTTTTGTTGAGGAACTCGTCACCATGGTGTCGTGAACAAGGGTTCTGTAGACATGTCTTGATACCAAGATGTCTTGTCTAGTTGGCATCTGATGTTGATGCACACTGGATGATGTCAGTCCGAACAGTCTTGTAGGAGGCATACCCTGACTCCCGAGGTCAAATCCTTCTCAGCTGTGAGGCCTACTGAACTACATCGTGCAATGTCTAAGGAATTTATATCCTCACCTTCGCACGAAATCCAGATTTAAGGCCAATCACGAACTCGCTGATCTCCAGTGTTTTCATGTTCAGATGTGGGGCATACCAAAGTAGCTCCATAAATCTGGTCTTATAATCTAGCACTGTACGACCACTCTGTCGTAAGGTGTTGAACTCATCGAGATGGCACTCAACGAATTCCTCTGAAAATTACTTCTCCCATAACCATTCCTCAAACCGTTCCCGTAACACGGCTTTGACGACCATGTTTTGTTGTAGTAGGAGCATATTCCACCATAGAAGGGCACTCCCCTTTAGCTGAAGATCGTCAGGTCGTACCCATGAAGCGTGAAGCACATCAGCTTGTTCTCTAGCCATGCATCGGCAGCTGAGCTATCCATGGCACTCGTGAGCTCGAGAACCTAAAATTCTTGAGTTCTTTGTGAAAGATAAATTACTGTCTGGGGTGTGTTGTGAACCCTCAAGGGTACATGTGCTCTGCCTTCCTTTCAGTATAGAAGGTTAGTCAAGGCCTTTGAAATTTCCCTGGAAGGACCTTGTCAGACCACCCACATCACTTACAACAATTGACTCCCACCCAAGGACTTGTTCCCCCTCCTTGGGGGTTAGACTCCCAGGGTGCGGGCACTTCTAGAGGCATTGCACCTCCTTCCACAGTACCACGTTGTGAATCTTTGTGGCATCCTCTAACCATGAGTAACTCATGGACAAGTTAAAATTTTAATTAGCGCTAAGTTATTAATTCAAGTGTATAATTCAATCAAAGGCGTGACTATTCAAAGTCGCAGGTTTTCACCCACTCTGATACCATATGTAACGACCCTGTCATTATGACGAAAAAATAAATATACAACAGGTAAAAATAATTTTTTTCTTTTTCTTTTTATTTTTCTTTTAAATTTTTGTTAGGAATACACATCACAAATTAATAACTACATCATTAACGATCATCAAAGCACAATAGAAATTCTAATAAACCAACACATGTATCATAACATTCCATGGCGCAAGAGTGCTTAAGCACTAAATCAATCAACAACGACATAAACAAAGGTGCAAGAATAAACTTATTAAATTTTTAAAGTGCAACAGGATCTACTTAACTTCCAGGTGCGCGATTAAATCAATTATCGAATTCGCAATAACCAACATCAATTTCAAGGTAAGCACATGATCTAATTGCCGGAATAACATAATTCCCTCATTGATTAGTGCACGCAATTAATCATTCACATGAAATAGTAGTAACATGGTGACAAGCATGGCTAGTAAACTAAGGCGTAAACATTATGCATCAGCTAATATAAGTGGCGAAAAAAGTCTAAGAATTAAAATATCATGCATCAAATTCAATTGGCGTTGATTATAAATCAAGGGCTTAATTCAGTGGAAGGCGTGGCTATCCACAGTCGCAGGTTTGAACCCACTCTGATACCATATGTAACAACCCTACTGCTACACCAACAAAAGTGACCAAACATCAGGTAAATTGTTTTTTATTTGCGTTAGGAACTACACACCACCATTAATAGTGACAATCTTGGCACACCATCCAATAAATTAACGAAACAACATTAACATGTTATCAATCAATCACGACATAAGACAACACATTATTTCCATGATTAACGATACACAATTCGACGCAATAACACAATTAAATGGAAACCATAATCATTGCATTCAAATAAATAAAAAAGGATGCATAATCTTTCACGTAACTCCTCATCAAAATTCACTTCGCACCAGAAGTCTAAGATCTAAACCAATCTAGTTGTGCAAGAAGCCCAACCTCTAAGACCATCATTCAACTTGAACGATTAAGGGCACAACAAACATCAATTATAATCAATCATAAGTTCATGACTTGACCACGCATATGTGTACAATGAGCTTTAAGAAAAATTCTTAAGGTCTCCAATAAGGAACTAACTTACATGAAGCAATATAAAATTAAGTATGAGGGAAGCCATTGACATTTAACACGTAACGCATTGGAAAGGTAAAAATCAATTTAATCCAATTTAACAACCCTTAATTTAATTGTACAAACAAGGGAATAAAATCATTCATGTAATGTTGTACGAATAGAATTAGAAAGTATAAACAACTTTATTCTAGAGGTGTGCGGGACTAAACACCAAAGTTAAGCTTAAATTAACGTCCATCCATTCTGAGATATGACACATTCAAATATCACACACCGAGCCTCAGCGATAAGGAGGTGCATGAGAAGGAGAGTATCTTCAACAGAGAAGGAAACAAACGCATAATTATAATCTAATCATGAGCATATTAACCCTCAGTTCATAATAAGATCTCTTCTAAAGGGTGTAAGGTGAGGCCGAAGGATATAATTCATAAGAGCTCCCAAGTGTTGGGTATGTGTTATATTCTTTGCATGTGTGTGTGTGGGCGCATCAAATTTGAAAACTATGTCTAATGATCCCTCTAGTAGTTCTCTTTGTGTCATGTGCACTGGGTGCTTCCTGGGGGGGGCAAGTATGGCCCCCCTGGTTACGCGCAGTGCCCCGATTTTTTTTTGGGGGGGCATATTTTGCTATTTTTAGCGGTTTTCTAAATTAATCCCGGATTAAGGGATTAGGGTTTTGGTATCTATGGAATACCTAAAACAATTGTATATATTGTATGGTGAATGGTGAAATTCGATATAATGAATATAAGAAAGGTTTTCCTCGGTTGAGGGTTTCCGATATAAATCTCTGTGTACTATGTGTATGAGCCATTGATTAAATCATGTTTTTCTTAAGAATCTACATGCATTGCTTTACTTCATGGGTTTAAAACTTCCATGTGGTATCAGAGCTTGTTTTTGGCTTCAGAGGGACGCCTTTGTTGCTAAGGGTTTTGCTCGGTCTTGATAGATCAAGTTTATCTTGGGTCTATGATAAACTTGGGTTTAGTGGGAGCTTTTGCAGTGGTTATTCGAGTGTAGAAAGAGGAATGGAGAGCTCTTCTAGAATCGAGATAGAGAAGCTCAACGGTAAAAACTTTGAGCTATGGAAGCTAAAGATGGAGGACCTTCTTGTAGAAAAAGAATAATGGATCGTTGTGGATCCTGGTACACAGCCTACTGGAACACAGATGGTTGGTACACAAACTACTAGTACATCACCTAATGGTATGTCGAAGGAAGATTGGGAGAAAGGAGTACTATTCGACTCTGCCTAGCAGATTTGGTGTTGTTGAATGTCTCGAGAGAATCTACAACCAAGGAACTATGGGATAAGTTAGGGAATTTGTATCAATCAAAGTCCCTGGTAAACAAGTTGTTTCTTCGAAAGAAGTTGTATCATCTTAGGATGGAAGATGGATATTATGTGACAGAACATCTAAATGCCTTTAATCCTCTGGTAAGTCAACTCGTATCTATTAATATTATGATTGCAGAAGAAGATACGTGTATTACTCTGTTATGTTCTTTCCCAGACTCTTGGGATAATCTGGTTGTAACAATTGGTAGTACCACTCAATCTACATTGAAGTATGAGGATGTAGTTTCATCCTTGTTATCTGAAGAGATGAGGTGGAAAATCATGAATGATCATAGCACAGATGCTTTATTTGTAAGAGGTCGTACCCAAGACAGGAATATCGGTAAGTCTTCGGGCGGAAGATCTAAATCTATAGGTAGATCTAAGTCTCCAGGAAAATCTTTGAGGAAATGTTGGAAGTGTGGTAAAACAGGGCATTATAAGAAAGATTGCAGGTCTAAGAAGGTTGATAAACCAAAGGGATCTGATAGTACCTCTTCCACAGAGGCGAAAACCTCCACTGAAGAAGGAGGTGATGTTTACCTAGAATATACAGGTACAAATGCAGACCATGATGTATGGTTGATAGACTCAGGTGCCTCATATCATATGACTCCTCATAGGGAGTGGGTGGTTCTATGAATATGAAAAATATGATGGTGGTGATGTATTCCTAGGAGATGACTCGACAGCCAGAATCATGGGATGTGGAAGGGTTAAGTTGCTGCTAAAAGATGGAAGGATTAGAACTCTCCCTGGGGTTCTACACATTCCAAAACTAGTCAGTAGCCTAATATTTGTAAGCAAGTTGGATGATGCAGGAGTGGATACTGTATTGGGAAAGGGCACTTGCAAGATGGTACGAGGGGCAATGGTGTTGATGAGGGGAGTTCGGTGTGGAAATATGTACAAGTTGTTGGGAAGCACTTATACTAATGGGTGTAACAGTTACGTTTTCCCTAAGCAGAGAAATGAAGGAGAAAAGACCAATACTGTCCCTGAAAAGAAGACCATGTTGTGGCATCAAAGACTGGGGCATATTGGAAAAAAGGGCCTTCGAACACTACACGGTAAAGGTATGGTTGAAGGTATGTCTAATTGCACTCTGGATTTTGATTTATGTGAACAATGCATATATGGTAAACATAATCGAGTAAGATTCCCATCTGGTGCTACAAGAGCAAAGGGGATCTTAGATTTGATACACAGTGATGTGTTTGGACCTGTTGTTGTTCCATCCCTAGGTAAATATGTGTATTATGTTTCATTCATAGATGATTTCTCAAGGAACACATGGATTTATTTTCTTAGAAAGAAATCTGAGGTATTTGATAAATTTAAAGAGTTTAAGGCTCTGGTAGAAAATCAGACAGAGAAGAAAATAAAGGTATTGAGAACAGATAATGGTGGAGAATTCTGTGGAAATGAATTCAAAGAATTATGTAAGAAGTGTGGTATAGCAAGGCAGAAGACTACTCCATACACTCCTCAGTGGAATGGAGTTGCAGAAAGGATGAACATGACACTGATGGAAAAATCAAGGAGCATGTTAGGACAAGAATTCTAGGCAAAGGCAGTGGGTACAACATGTTACCTGGTCAATCGATCACCTTCATCAGTGTTGGGTGATAAAACTCCACACGAGGTATGGACTGAAAAGAAACTCTCTCTTCAACATCTTAGAGTGTTTGGTTGTGATGCTTATGTACATGTTCTTAAGGAAAATAGGAGTAAGCTGGATAAAAAGGTTGAAAGGTGTATCTTTATTGGTTATAAAGATGGTGTGAAAGGTTATAAGATTTGGAACCCAGATACCAAGAAGACTATTTACAGTCGAGATGTTGTTTTCAGAGAGGTACAAGATGTTTCCAAACAGGAATTCCTACCAAGACCAGAAGAACCTGAGAAAATAGAGCATGAGTTGGATGATGCAAAATCTGAATCATCTGAAGCAGATGAAGCAGAAGAAGAAGAAGAACCTCATACCCTAGTATTGAGGAGATCAGTGAGAGAAAGAAGGCAACCAAAAAGGTATAGTCCACTTGATTTTCGTTCCAATTTTTCTTTATCTATTATTGATGATGATCCCAGAACTGTCAGGGAAGCAGTGAATTCAGAGGATAGTAAACTCTAGAAGAAGGCCATGGTTGAAGAAATGGATGCCTTGGATAAGAATGAGGCATGGGATATAGTTGAGTTTCCAGCTGGAAGAAAATTTGTTGGTAGAAAATGGTTGTTTAAGAAGAAGTTTAATGCAAAAGGAAAAGTGGAGAAATACAAAGCTCGGTTAGTAGCAAAAGGTTATTCCCGGGTAGAGGGAATTGACTTTGGTGAGATTTTTTCTCATGTTGCTAAGTTAACTTCTATTAGATTTCTTTTATCTATTTCTACTGCTTTTTATCTTGAAGTGGAATAGATGGATGTGAAGACAACATTCCTACATGGGGATCTGGAAGAAGAAATATACATGAAGCATACAGAAGGCTTTGTAGTGAAGGGAAAGAAAGAGTTGGTTTGTAAGCTAAAGAAGTCACTATATGGTCTGAAGCAATCACCTAGGATGTGGTACCAAAAGTTTGACACATACATCCTTGGATTGGGATTTGTGATAAGCAGGGCTAATCACTGTGTATATTCCAAGCAGGTTGGTAATCACTTCATTTATGTAGTGTTGTATGTTGATGACATGTTGTTGGTAGGAAATAACATGGATGTTATCAAGGAGGTGAAATCACAGCTATCCTCCAAATTTGACATGAAGGATCTCGATGCTTCTAACTTCATTCTGGGAATGGAAATTAAAAGAGATCGTGCAAACAGGAAACTATGGATGAATTAGAGAAAATGTGTTGAGACGATATTGCAGAGTTTTAATATGCATGGAAGTAAACCAGACAAGGTTCCTATTCCTATAGGTGTAAAGTTATCTGCAGATCAGTGTCCCAAGACATAGGAAGAAGAAGAGGGCATGTCCCATGTTCCATATGCCAGTGCAGTTGGTAGTTTGATGTATGCAATGTTCTGTACTAGACCGGACATTGCACATGTAGTGGGAGTTTTGAACAGGTATATGTCAAAACCAAGGAAGGAGCATTGGACAACAATAAAGAGGGTCTTCAGGTATTTGTGTGGCACTACCAATTATGGATTGTGCTACCAAGGAAGACCAGGATTGGACAGAGTGGTGGACATACATGGCTTTGTTGATGCAGAATGGGTTGGAGATCTGGATTGCAGAAGATCTGCAAGTGGGTATGTGTTTAACCTATTTGGAGGAACAATCAGTTGGATGAGCAAAAATACAAGCTATAGTGGCACTCTCAACTACAGAAGTTGAATACATGGTAGCCACTCATGCAAGAAAGGAAGCAGTATGGTTATAGAGATTGTGTTCAGGTATTGGGTTGGTACAACAAGCAGTGAGATTATATTGTGACAGTCAAAGTGCAATATTCCTGGCAAAGAACCCATCTTATCATTCAAAGACAAAGCATATTGATGTTTAGTATCACTTTCTGAGAGACATGGTTGAGGAAAAGAAGGTGTTGCTGGAAGCTACATCAAAGAATGCTTCCAACAGAGAATGGACAACCTCGTCCAGGAAGGGAAACAACCGGTCGACACGACTCCACTGACCATCGACGACAGCAACAAAAATGCATCGGCTTCATAGTAATTCTATACTGGCATCTTGTTTTCTTTATCAATCCAGTTTAACTCTATATCGTCATCTTGTTTTCTTTGTCAATCCAGTTATTACCTCCTTAAATAGAAAACTGTAACCAAAGACTCATAACTTCCAATTTCTTCTTTTTAGGTCTTCCTATCTACCGTCGCGCACTTCTTCTTTCGACATGCCTAATTCTTGTGCTTATTTATTTTTATGGTACGCGGGAGCCACAATCCCAGTCTATATGACAAACACATTTAAATTTCCAGAAATATGTAACAGACATTATTAATTTTTGATAAATTTCAAAGAAAACTGATTCAAAATGCCTTTATTGTATGCTAAATTTTAGGTGTCCAGGAACCTTTCTTGTTTGTTCCAAAGAAGACTAATTCGAGAATGCTACATTTTTGGTGTCTTATTGTATGCTAATTTTTTTTTGTTATTCGATTGTTTTAAAGAAAACTAATTTGGAAATGCTAATTTTTTTGTGTTTTTGTCCACGAACCTATGTAACATACGTTATTACTATTCTATTGTATGCTACATTTTTTTTGTCCAGGAACCTTTTAAATGTTCTTGTAACAAACGTTCTTACTAGGAACCTTATTATTATTGTACACTAAATTTTTTTTTTCCAGACTCCTTTTAAATCTTTTCTGTACTATCAAACTTAGATACTAGGAACCTTTGTTGATGTACCAGACATTAATACTTTTTGATAAATTTCAAATCAAACTAATTCGGGAATACTAAATTCTACATGGATACCACATGTACTTCAACTTCCTACCCACGTGTCTATACTCGATCGCATTTATTCCCATTCCAACTTGGCAGGGACTACGCTGCCATGCAACACTTGTTTATAATGGAACTGCTATTTTTTGAGAAAAAAAGAGCAATCTATTATATATGATGTTAATTTTTCAGATACATTATATTCACATTTACATGTAACTCTTATCTACATTTACACAAGTCATAAGAATCATAATTATGTCACTCCCACTTTCAATTATGATTTATATGATATAATGTTATTCACATGCATTGCATTCACATTTACATGTGACTTCTATTTACAATTACAAAAGTCATAATAAAAATTGTTCCACCTCCACTTTGAATCACTATATCTTGTAAGATACTACTTTATTAACATGCATTTACATTTACATAGGACTCATATCTATATGCAATATTCTTCCAATACCTTTATCTTTATAAAGAATTTTAATTATAAACATTGAAAACACCATTAGAAAATGCCATGAAAAATGGAAAAACCACTAACTAAGAAATATAATAACTAAGAAATATAATGACAAATAAAAATAATTTAATCAAATCAAATGTTCCCCTTACTCGTTTACTTTTGTTGTTTTAAATTTTCCTTAAATACACGGAGAAACCATATACCCGTACTCATTTACTTTTGTTGTTTTAAATTCTCCCTAAATACACATTTTTAGGTTGAGAAACCATAACTTATCACTTTAAAAGCACACATTTTTTTTAAATATTATTTTCATTCATGTATCAAACTTTTTTAAGGACAAATAATTTACTTGAATCTAATGTTCCCCTTACTCTTTTACTTTTATTGTTTTAGATTCTCCTTAAATATACATTTTTACGTTGAGAAACCATAACTTATCACTTTAAGAGCACACATTTTTTAAATATTATTTTAATTTGTGTATTAAACTTTTTTAATTATTCATTTTTAGGGAATCAAACGAGGAGGCAAATCATTTGTCGAAGCAAGTTCTCTCCGCGATTAAAGGAAGAATATCATACTTTACTTGGGATGGAGAGATTGTGGGACCAACTCTCCATGTTAATATTTTTTAACTCCAAGTTTTCCCTTGTTTTTTGTTAGTGCTGGAACAATACCCTTTGGATTGGTATTTGAAAGTTTTTTCTGATCTTTCGAGGTTAATATTCTATATATTAACAGACCAGTGTGAGGTTACCATGTTTTTTTAAGGTACTTCAGATTTAGAAATGATTTTGTTTAGATTTTTGTAAACAATTTATTTTGATAAGTAAGTGGATTGGATGGATCGGTCATTTATTGATCAAAGATCCCTGATGATGTAATTAAAATTATTATCTAATATAATTTTGTGTGAATTTTCTTCTGGAAAAAAACTATTCTCTTGATTGCCTGTTACTTCTTGAAATTCCCTCTTATTCTCTTGATTGCGTATTACTTCTTGAAATTCCCTATTAACTTTTATAGATACTAGAGGTTTGGAATTTAAATATTCTCTTTTTTAATTGTGATATAATTCATGTGTTCACAAACATTAATGGATGGGTTGATTATTTTAAATTACAACCATAAATTATAAAAATAATTTTTTTTCTCTATTAACATATACAAATATATTTTTAATATAAATATAAATAAAATTTAAAACAAAATATATTATAAAAGAAAAATTATTATTAAAATTTTAATATGAATTTTATATTACATATAATTAAATAATCTATCTATTACTTACACTTATATATTTTTTATTATTGGTAATTTTTTCTTCGGTCCTTTATCTATGCTTGACTTAAACTAGAGCCTCTTCTTGGAGCCATAAACTATTGGGCTAACTAGTTGTTAGTTGGACTATGGCGCTACCCAGTTATGCAAAAGTGGCATTTTTCAGACCTCCCCATTTTCGAGGAAGAATGACGGATTTTTCGTCTCCCTTTCTCTAGGGTATATACTCAACTTGGATTTATACCAATTGATAAATAAGTATTGGGATTTGATCAATAAATTGGAGTGCCTAAATTATCTATAGTTATTTTAATCATATGAATTTCTTTTATGTCACTTGAATTTAAAATTAGTCAAGCAACTATTAGTTCTTTATTGATGATGATGATTAACATTCACTAAGACCGAATTGGCCTATCGGACCTTAAAAGGGTAAGTGATTACTCGTGATTCTTTAGAATTTTGTTTTCGTGCTCGAAAAGCATTAAGAGAAGCTTTCCAAGATCACCGTAGTTTTGTTGAGTTAAGAGGTTAGGAAGGTTGGTAGTGTGACAAATATTTTGAAAATGAGATCTAATCTGGGTATAGGTTGGACAATCTAAGAGAAAGTGTTTTTCATCTTCAACCTTCTTAGTGTCACAAAGGTGACACACTCTTTCATCCCATGGCGTTTTAGGAATTGACCAATGCCCAATTTCACTATGGAGCTCGTGAGAATTTGTTCTTATCTAGCAATGCTTATTTTTTTCTTTACACTCGTCAAAACAGATAGATAATTTTGATCTTCTAGATTAGGGTTGATTACATCCTTATACTACCTTAACTTTCTTTTTTCCTCTAACTCTTTATCACACCGCATTTTCTCCTTAAATTTTGATTTGATGATATTTTTAATAGTATCTTTATTCTACAAAATGATGTCTTCCATGATTCCCCAATAGTTTAGCCAAGACTAGGCATTTTTATGCCATCCTCGCTTGAGTCGATGGTGGTTACGACTCAATTTTGAAGCTATTTTAGGAATCCAATTGTCTTCCATGTTGTTCAACTTGTTCTTATACATTAGGTATCTAGTAATAGTCGTTCTCTCAATGGGGGAGAGGCTTGTTTCTAAGAGGAGGATGGGATAGGGCATATTTCCTTTAATTTTGAGATTATAGGTTATACAATTCTTTTGTATTTGCTCTATCTTTCTCCAGGATTCATGAGAGATACTACAGCCCCATACTTCACATCCATAAAGAATAACAGGTGTAACAAGAGTCTCAAAGAGGAGTTTCTTCTTATTCCAAATACAAAGATCGGTTGAATTACAATTGTTTTCAAGCCCATAATAAGCTTTCCATCCCCCAATAATCCTTTTCTCAATGCTATAATTCCAGTTGAGCTTGTGGTGAATATCAATTCCAAGATATTTGTATGAAGTCACTTCCTCCAAGTTGTTGTTGTCATATACGAAGGTATCATAAGTAATTTTATTGTATTTAATAATCATGACCTTATTCTTATCAGTATTAACAGTCATACCCATATTGGAGCAAAAATCATTGAGGATTCTTAGTTGTTTTTCAAGATCATGGGGACTCCTTGCCATAAGAACAATATCATCAACATAAAGAACAAGATTGATGACTATACCAATGAGAGGGGTTATTGGTGCACCCTTTACTTTTCATGGTGAAGTAATTCTTTGACTCTTCTGAACTTCCAATCATTATTTTTCTTGTTTCATATACATTAACCAAATATACTTTTAAAAGAATAATTTTGAAAATAATTAGAAATTCACTTTAAAAATATAATTTTAAAAGTGATTCCAAATAGACATTTGGAATGCAAATTTTAAAAATAAATATAAGTGAAATTTGGAAGAATAAATTTTGAAAATAACATTTTTCAATAATTTATACAACTCTCTTAGTTTTGCATACATTTAACTATTATCATAATCACCTCCTTCATATAAAGTTATGCTTTCAATGACATAGAATTTGAAATATCATAGCAATGTCTTAGGTGGAAAACTCTTTGCATGTTTCATGAATGGTAAGCGTCATGGATGGTAAGCGAGGTAAATTGTCAATCTTTATTATGGGGCCTCACCCCAGGGGAATCAAGAGAGTTGAACCCGTGACCAACAACATGCTTGATAAACTCACGTCTGACTCTAGACCAATTGAGCTAACCCTCATAACTACTTTTCACAGAGATGATATTTCTAATGTATCAACTTCATTTTAATAGCAACCAACACACAAAAAACTCATCCTCCTTAATTCTCACTCACTAAATCCTCTTGTGATTGTCCATGTTTTTCTTAGAGATGATATTTATAAAATGTATCAATTTCATTTTAATAGTAATCATCACACAAAAACCTCCTCCTTAATCCTCACTCACTCAATCCCGAGTCCTCAACTTGTTAGTATATGTATATTGTGTCCTTAGTCACTAATTGTTTGAAGTTCTTACAACCCTAACCTCATTCTCACATGGTCCACATATGTCATAAGAATAATCATTATGGGTCACTCCCACTTTAAACAAATCTATTATAGTCTAAGAGACATGATGTTCGTAGTTCTTCCAACCCTAATCTCATTCCCACATGATCTACAAAATTCATTTGCAAAAGTCATAAAAATAATAATTATGAGCAACTCCTACTTTAAATCAATCTACTATAGTCCAAGAGACATGACGGATTATGAAAATGAATGAGTTTAGTTAGACCTTTTAGAAATATTTTTGAAATATGGTATATCATTTGCAAATTTTGTTATTTATAAAAAAATAACTATTTTTTTTTATTAAAAAAAAAACTATCATATATAATGTTAATTTATTCACATACATTAAATTTATATTTACATGTGACTCTTATCTACATTTACACAAATCATAAAAATTATAATTATGTTCTTTCCACTTTTAATTAATGCTATTTGTGTGATGTAACATTATTCATAAATATTGCATTCACATTTACATGTGACTTTTATCTACAATTACAAAGGTCATAACAAAAATTGTTCCACTTCCACTTTGAATCACTATATTTTGTAAGATGCTACTTTATTAATACTCATTTACATTTGAATATGACTCATATTTATATATACAATCTTCTTCCAATGGCTTTGCCTTTATRAATAAATTTAACATGCACATTAAAAACACCATTAGAAAATGCAATGAAAAATAGAAAAACTACTAAAAATGTAATAATATATAGAAATAATTTAAATTAAATATGTRCATTAAAAACATCATTAAAAAATGCAATGAAAAAAATGGAAAAAACACTAAAAACTAAAAATGTAATGACATATAAAAATAATTTACTGGTATCAAATATTTCTTCCCTTATTCATTTACTTTTGATGCTTTAAATTCTCCTTAAATACACATTTTTAAAATGTAATGACATATATAAATAATTTAATTATATCAATATCCCCTCCCTTATTCATTTACTTTCGTTACTTTAAATTCTCCTTAAATACACATTTTTACTTTGAAAAATCATAACTTACCACTTTCAGAGCACACATTTTTTAAATATTGAAAAAATGTAATGGCATATATAAATAATTTAATTGTATCAAATATTCCCTCCCTTATTCATTTACTTTTGTTGCTTTAAATTCTCCTTAAATACACATTTTTACCTTGCGAAACCATAACTTATCACTATCAGAGCACACATTTTTTAAATATTATTTTCAATAACGTATGAAACTCTTTTAACTATTATCTAGATTGCCTTTTTTTTTTAAATATTATTTTTAATAATATATCAAACTTTTTTAACTATTATCTAGATTGTTTTTTTTTTAAATATTATTTTTAATAATATATCAAACTCTTTTAACTATTCTCTAGTTTACCTCTTACTTTTTGAAATTGTCTCTTAATTTTTATTTATAAATAGGGGGTTGGAATTTAAATATAATCTTTCTTAATTGTGGTATAATTCATTTGTCTAATAATTTTTTTAAATTATAAACATAAAATATAATTTATTTTTTTCCACTAACATATTAAAAACATATTTTTAATATAAATACAACTAAAATTTAAAACAAAATACATCATAAAAAAAAATATTATTAAAATTTTAATATGAATTCTATACAATTTGAGTGGGCCTAATGATTAAGAACATGTGTTTCCTCTTAAGAGGTCACAGGTTCAAATTCAGAGGGGGGTAGGGTATGTATACCTTCGTAGACTTTACCARTCAAATCGTTGTGCGGAGGGGGATCCCTTGTCCCACAAACAAGGGGGTGTGTTGGCTTTATATATTGTCTTCCCTTTCTCTAAAATATATATTCAACTTGGATTTATAGCAATTGATAAATAAGTATTGGGATTTCATCAAGAAATTGGAGTCCCTATATTACCTATAGATCTTTTAATCATATAAATTTATTTTATGTTACTTGAATTTAAAATTAGTCAAATAGCTATTATATAAATTTATTTTATGTTACTTGAATTTAAAATTAGTCAAATAGCTATTAGTTCTTTATTACAAATATACAAATAAAAATAACTCAATATATATAGAGGCGTTATTGGTACATTCTAATCACAAAGGAGTTACAAAAGCCACTCATAATTTGAAAGATATTAAAAATGAAAATATAAAATTTTTAATTATTTTTAATAAAATCAAATAATTTATATAAGAAAATTGGTTTAAATAAATATTTACATGTTTTTTATTTATGGAATTCACATGTTCTTTTCTTTATTTATGAAAGAAAATTTTAAATTACATATCATCTATATAACATCAGGTATGAATTTGAATCTAACTATTTAAAAAAATTATTGTGATTAGATAAAGATTGAATCTAGTGGTATGAATATGGAAATTTTAAGAAACTATGACATCATGATTAGGTTAGAATAAAAAAAATAAACAATTGTGATTAGATTATATATTGAATCTAGGCATTCATTGTATGAATACTGAGCTTTAAGAAACTATGTTGGTTAAGTTTGAATTGTTTAAAAAATATGCTTATTGCAGAAGAGTTTGAATCTATCCATTTAAAGTATGAATATCAAGTTTTAAAGAAACTATGTTGGTTAGGTAAGAGTTTGGAGTTTTTTTAAATATGAAACTTTTCATCATTCCAATATGAAAAGGAAGCTTCAAAAACATTGTGTTGGTTAGGTAAAAGTTTGAATATGAAATTTCAAAGAAACTATGTTGTTTAGGTAAGAGTTTGGATATATTGTTTAAGTTATAAAATTAGGCTTTTAAAAAAACTATATTTAAAAATTTGAATTTAATTATGAAAAATTTATATGTTGGATAGATGTTTATTGATGATAAATTAATTGCTAAGTGTGTAGTTTATTCATATTTTATTATTGATTCAATTTTTAAATAACACATTAATTTTCTTTAAATTTATCAATTCAAATTTTATGACATATCAATTTTCTTCAAATCGATCAATTTAAATTTGTGATTAAAAAAAATACTAATTAGATATATTAAATATAAGAGTTTGAATTTAATGGTCTTTTCATTTTAATTAATTATTGGTTCATTTAAAGAAGAATAAGTACAACCAATTATTTAAAAAAAAATCATGATTTTTATTGTTTAATAAACATTAACCAAATATACTTTTAAAAGCATAATTTTAACCTATGATAAACTTATGTTGGTTCTAGATCAAATGAGCTAACCCTCACAACTACTTTTCATAAAGATGATATTTCTAAAATGTATCAACTTCATTTTAATAGCAATCACCACATAAAAATCCCATCCTCCTTAATTCTCACTCAGTGAATCCTCTTGTGATTATCCATGTTTTCATAGAGATGATATTTCTAAAATGTATCAAATTCATTTTAATTGTAATCACCACACAAAAACCTCCTCCTTAATCCTCACTCACTCCATCATGAGTCCTCAACTTGTTAATATATGTATATTGTGTCCTTAGTCAAGTTCTTACAACCCTAACCTTAGTCCCACATGATCCACATAAGTCATAAGAATAATAATTATGGGCCACTCCTACTTTAAATCAATCTAGTATAGTCTAAGAGACATGATGTTTGGAGTTTTTAGATCAATTCTCTTCAAATCTTCAATTCAAATGTGTCGATTTATGATTAAAAAAATTTCTAATTAGATATATTAGATATAAGAATTTGAATTTAATGATTTTTACTTTTTTAATTAATTATTGGTTCATTTAAATAAGAATAAGTAGAACCAATTATTTTTAAAATTTCCAATCATGATTTTTCTTATTTCATAAACATTAACCAAATATACTTTTAAAAGCATAATTTTAAAAATATAGTTTTAAAACTAATTACAAATGGACATTGAAAATGTAAATTTWAAAAATAAATTCAAGTGCACTTTGGAAGCATACATTTTTAAAATAGTATTTTTCAGTAATTTATACAACTCTTTTATTTTTACATATATTTAAAACTATTATCATAATCACCTTCTTCATATAAAGTTATGCTTTCAACGACATGGTAATATTATTTRGTAAGTTGGATTTGGGTAAACAATCCACCTTTATTACTAGGCCTCATTCCAAGGGAATCAAGAGAGTCTAACCATGACTAACAACAAGCATGATAAATTGGCGACTAGTTTTCATAGAGATGATATTTCTAAAATGTATCCACTTCATTTTAATAGAAATCACCACACAAAAACTTCATCCTTAATTTTCACTCACTCAATCCTCTTGTGTATTTCCATGCTTTTCATAGAGATGTTATTTCTAAAATGTATCAAATTCATTTTAATAGTAATCACCACACAAAAACCCCCTCCTTAATCTCACTCACTCACTCATCAACTTGTTAGTATATGTATATTGTGTCCTTAGTCACCAATTGTGAGGAGTTCTTACAACCCTAACATCATTCCCACATGATCCACATAAGTTATAAGAATAATAATTATGGGTCACTCCTACTTTAAATCAATCTATTATAGTCCAAGAGACATGATGTCAAGAGTTCTTCCAACCCTAATCTCATTCACACTTAATCTACAAAATACAATTACAAAAGTCATGAAAATGAATGAGTTTCCTTAGATCTTTTAAAGATATTTTTGAAATGTGGTATCTCATTTTCAAAATGTAATTTTGTTATTATGTGGAAGGCATATTTAATGTTAGGTTTTTGAAAACAACTATTTTGTTCACCATTATTCGTGTTGACAGGTTTTCTAAAAACCATCTTTGTTCACCATACCCCTTTGCTTTCTATAATAAAAAGAATTGTCAGATCATGTGTACATATTCTATCTCTTTATTGTACATTAACAAATGAGTCATAAAGACTCCTCTACATGATACATTGTGGTGCTTGGGAAATGCCCATACGTCCCATGCATTTATCCCAGAACATGAAGTCGCAAAAATTTACTTCAGGATGGCTTCTCAATATTTTCAGCAAGCAGTAGAACAGGACCCCACTAATGAACTGTACCAGAAGTCTTTAGAATTGACAGAAAAGGCTCTTGAGTTGCATTTGAAGGTCCATAAACAAATCTTTAATCCAGTCTGTTGTTGCCGGCTCCTCGACTATATCAAATTTTATAATCTTTAATCTTTATGTATATATATTTATTATATTAAAAAATATTTTATAAGTTTTATATGTATATATATTTATTATATTGATTTCCTAATTCATTGTTGGTTAATATATAACTTGTTAATTTTGGGATCTTATCATTTTAATATAAATAAAACTTTACAAGTTGTATTTAAAATTTGATAAAACATATTATATTATGTTTAAAATATATTTTATTTTATTTTTAAATATATTTAATTTTTTTTATTAAAAAAAAT
>JASDQU010507939.1:8850-21084 GCA_032191745.1 Picea mariana
TGTGTGTCAGAGCTAGGAGCCATCGAAAGGAGACCTACGACATCAAGGCTCAGGTTGTAAGTTTCACTTTCAATTAATCAATACAGTAATATGTCCCTTTCCCATAAAGATGATGTCACTTTATTACATAACTCCTTGATCATATGTATAGACTAGCCATTGAATATATTAAATTGCCTTTACTTTGATTGGTTTGTACTGTTTGTATTGTTGTGATCTGAACGGTGCAAGAGCATTGGAGCGAATCTTGGAACAACAGAGATATAAGGAAAGCGTTCATAAGGTATGTCCACAATCCTTACTTCTTAGTTCATTCAATAGGTTAAGTCTAGGGAAAGTGCATTATTCTGTCCTGTTTTGTTCTAGATCCAGGTGGATCTAGGGAGATTGGTCTGTGTCCGCACTCACGAATTTATCCTTAAACACTTGGTATCACCATAAATGAGATTGATTTTGATTTTCATTACGATAAATTCAATGGGTTAAAGTTTAAGGGAATTACTATATAATGTTATTTACTGAAGTTGAAACTTGATGGCATGATGGCTAACATGGCTATACAATGACAACTATTATTTGTCCAAATCTTATGATGTGGTAGTTCCTAAACAAGTTTATTTTTTCCCATAGACTACAATCACTTGAGGGTTTTAAGATACTTCAGTATCTTTTGCAAAATAAATTCATATTTATTTAACCCCTTAGATGAGCCACTGATTGTAAAATACTCCCACTTTCTTGTTTGTATGTCAGTAATTGAAGGCATTCCTAAGACTTTGTGTTGATTCAAGGTTCACTTTAAGCCTTGAATCTCATAGTTAATCTATTTTCTAGGCAAGCGACCCATGTGACTTGCTCCATATTACTCAACAAACCTCAAGTCATTATTCCATTTCTTCTATCCTATGTAAATATCAATACAAATACTTTTGAATGGTTCTATTGCACTACTTTAATACTTTGGTTTATCCCTAAAGTGATAAATGGTAATCATACCGTAGTCAAATGTTTTTACCCTCCCTCACCCACCTTGGCCAAGGCTTAAAAGTACAACTTTTACTGAGTATTATTTCCTATCATGTGGGTGATCCCATTGTTTGACATGTCTTAGAAGGAATTTCTTCTTCAATGCCAAGAATGTTGATCGAAAAGTATATGTTGGGATCAACATGGTGCTTCACACAATTAATATTCCCAAACTAGTAAGAGGGTCGCTCCATGCAACCTTTCAAACTCTGGTTTCATTCAAAGAAAGTAATAATAGTCAGTACCTTTATGACTCTTAACCCATTAAAGAGTATCATAGGGTTATATTGATTTATTCATTTAAGTACATAGCGAATTATAAAAACTAGAAGAGTATTAGTCATCAATGTTAAGTCACTTGGTCTCAATGCAAGTTAGTTACATGGTTCAAGTTTTAGTTTGGTCGAGGCCTCAATCATCAAGTTGGGGTTGGTAGGGATAAATAGATTTCAAAGTTACAATATTCCCTAGTCTACTATCACCTATAATACACCTCCATGATAGTCATCAATGCCATAGTGCCTAGCAGTATCTTATCGACAGTCAAGCAAGCTCAATTCAACCTTTTTGGATTGTTTTGGGATTATAATTATTCACTCGTAGAGGAGTTCATCCTGGGATTATTTCTAAGTTATGAAACCTTCTCACCTTAGAATTCACTATGTCAAGGATGATTAGTTTAGATTTCATGGGATGATGACTGAGTTTCTAAGATTTTTAACATTGACCCCTTTTATGAGTCACTCGACAGGTTCCACATGAGCAAGATTGTTTAAAAAAAAATTGGATTTTATTCATTTTATACAAAATTCAGTTGTTTTACCCAATAGTCTCTAGATAATATTTCCAATGAGCGATCATTTTCCAAATTCCAACTTTTTTTTCTTAGTCTATGAAGGCCACAAGTTGCATGCCTCCTAAGTGGCTAAATTTCATGTAGGGAAGTCTGAGACCTTTCCAATGGTGTATCATATGCCAAGATTCAACAAATGGTTGTTGAGAATGAGCCTTCTCGATTTCAGGACTAGTTTTATATGACAATTTGGTGACAGTAGTTCAAGGTTTAAATAACGATTGATATGCTTTGAATCACAAAATTAGAGTTTCCATTCTAGAGTTGACTCTGAGAAATTTCCAATAGTACATCAATTGCCTCATTTTGACATCGGATGACCTAGTTAGAGTTGTCACAAATCTTTGTATTGGTTGTGGGGCCATGGTCTAGCAAGCATACATGGAAAAGTTTTAAGTCAATAAAAATAGCACTTGGGAACCTCGTGTCAAATTTGTGGGTCTATATCATTGAAGTAATTGTCAATAAATTTATAATTATACTTTGATTTTCTCAATTGGATGTCATATGACGATGTGGCAACCTTTGCAAGTGTGAGTACCTTGCGAGGCCCACTAACAAAATAGTGTTTAAAGGAAGATATTACTGGCAAAAATTGAGGGCCTAGATGACACAAAATTAATTCATTGATGGTGTAGATGTGATGTTATTGTTGGGACCTTTCCAACAATGTGCTCCATGCAACATTCCAATTTCATCTCATGTGTCTCCATGGTATCCTTTTAATGAAAATCAAGTCAACGTCAACTCAGTGGACTTGCACACAATTCGATAAATATTAAAAAACAAAACGTTTAGGGTGGGGAGAAGGGCATGCCATGCATTCCTCTTCATGTAAAAAAAATCAGAAAATTATGGAAATCAAAGAAATACAAAAGCCTCATTCTTCCTTTCCTTAGTTTATTTGCAAAACACTAATGTAGAAGAATTAGATCTCTAGTTCAATGGAAAAATGCACAAGAGGAAAATCTGTACAATCTACAATCGGGTTGAATAGGTATGTCAAGATACCCATTCCTTGTTTTAGACTTGATGATAGCTGGATTGCATGGTTAATTTTTGGTGGTTTTGAGTTCTGTTGTCTTTTGCACTAGTTTTCAAGGAGGATTTTATTGTTGGTTATGACTATTCTAGAAATGTTGGTAATAATTTGAATGTAGTATTGGTTTGTGGGAAAAGTAGAAAAAGGAAGGGGACTGGAACCTCACTAAGGCACCAAACCCAAGTCACCTTGGCCCACTTAGAAACTATTGGGTTGTTGATCATGGTTAAGAGTTGGATATTAAGTGTATGAATGGTTGTAAATGATTTCTCTTTCTGCTAGTTTGCTATTATTTCCATGGAATTATTGTGTATTTTTTTACCTTTTTAGTACTATAAAGATGTCTAATTGTCACTGCCTCAGTGCCACCTCCATAAGCCACCAGGAGTGGCATGTTTTTTCACGTTCCCTCAACATTCAAACATTCCCAAAAAGAATTATATAGCAATCAAGGTTTGATTTCATCATGATATATCATCTAGGCTTAGCTGAATATTTTTAAATGGTTGGAGCTTTACAAGGGTCAATATACATATATATATATATATAATGGGTGTAAGAGTAGTGCGACATAATTTTTTTATTTTTTTTTTAGTAAATAAAAATATATGTTGTCTTGCCTTAGTAGAAAAATTGTGTGTATGAATATACATGATAGCATGCCAGTTGTTCTTCCACTATAGTGGAAACTAGAACACATGGACAGGACAGTTGTTCATAGTTCCAAAAATTCAAGAAAAAGTGACAATTGTCGACATACAAATAAGGGGACTTACCACCTATTTTGCCACTATCGTGGAAACCAGAACAGTCGGTGGACTGTGTGCCTCGACCACCTATCAGACCTGAACCTATCAGACTTGAGATAGAGACCACCTATCTTGACAGAATCTGAAGATGAAGGGTTGGCAGCAAGTCGGGCAACGACTCTTCTCAGGCTCACTTGATAGGGAATCATACAGGGCATCCAGTCGTTTTTTGAAGAAACTCTGGTGGTGTCGCTGCTCGGCCAAGTCCCTTCTCATCTCAAAGATTAAGACCAGGTGGTATTTCGTGAGTCTGTAGGAGTCTGGAGTTGGGTGACTATGGTCATCTTTAGCCTGGTATTCATCCATAGTGGCAACAACGGAGTTATATGCAGTAGCAGAGTCCATGACAGGGCCTTCATCCATGGTGCCAGCGAAATTATTCCCCGAGTGATCCTCCAAAGGTAAGGCTTCTTCTTCCACAATGAAACTCGTTGCAAATGACTCCTGAAAGGGACTAGTGGTGCAGGTGGTGGCCTAGTCCTCCAGGGTGGTTGACTGTAGGAAAGGAAGAAATTTCGCACAAATGGGAGGAATTTCTTCTTCCACTGAGCATCAACCATGGAGAATCTCTATGTTGGGAGGACGAGGCTCATGTTGAGCCTACGCGAACCAATTTTTCCTAGAGTAAACCGGATGGTCTCCGCCTAAAATGAGATCTCAAGAGGCATGTCCTAGGCTGTAGTGAGTTCCATGGAGACCCTCTGTGTTGGGTGGCCAAGGCTCTGTAGGAGCATGTGCAGACCAGTTATGCCCCGAAGAGCCCGGATGGTCCCCGTCTGGAGTGAGATCTCGAGAGGAAGGACCTGGGTGGTTGTGATGACTAAATCTACTGTAGTAGGCTAGCCCTTGTCGGGTGCATATTTCTCGTGGCATGGCTGTGGAGAGCACTAGGCAAGCTGAAATTCTAACTGAACGGGTTTAACCTTGGAGAAGAATTAACAGAATTATGTTGTTCTTTGGGCCCAAGTTTTCCATATAAAACTTCTCACATGATGAAAAGACCAGGAGGGCGAAGGAATTGATGGCACCGGTAGCCATTTGTGCAGGTGTAATGGCCATAACAAAAATCATACTGAAGCCGAGGAGCCGAGCATGGGCCTCCATTAAGGCCCAACGCACTAAGCCTTGGATCTCATGCAGACTGACCATTGCGTCTAGACAGGGGGGTAGGGTGGAGGTGAGGGGCTTTAAATTCCCTCATAATCGCCTCGTCCATTAACGCGTGTGACCCATGTGTCACCCCATCTAGGGAGAGGCAGTCCTGTAGAGCCAGTTCTTGGCATTGTTGTAGAAGTTGTGAGTCTTGATGTTCCAGGGTATTAAGGATGAGGTTGAGCTCTGCCTGGGTGTTGACACCTTCATTTTATAGTCGATCTGCTACTTTTTTGGCCTCCCTTTTGATGTGTGAGGGGATGATAGTGATGGGAGGAAGTAGTGAGGCTTGTAGAAGGGAGAGGGGACCTATAAGGCGCCATCTCGGTGTGATTTTTTCTAGATCCGAACCTTGGATAACTTTTGTGACCAGTGAGATGATGATTTGTGAGTCTCCTTCTACTATTAGGGGATGCAATTTGAGGCTAAGGGCTAGTTGGAGGCCTTTTATGAGGCCCCAAAGCTCAACTGAGTTGTTCATGTCATACCACATAAAACCTGCTTTGAGGCACTTGATTTTCCCTATGTTGTCTATGATGACCGCTTTGTAGCCTGTCGGGCCTGGATTACCCTTGGAAGCTCAATCGAAGTTTAACTTCCAAAACCCTGAAGGGGGGCACCTCCAGAAAGTGGAGAAGAAAGTTGTAGGGGCTGGGGGGTTGGAGAGATGGAGAGGCATATTTGGGTTGAATTTCTTCCAGCAGGTGAGAATGTTTAATTCTAGAGGGGAATTTGGGATGTCCTCTGGATTCCAAGACTGAATTTGAATTGTTTCCCAAATGTTGGTTATAGTTATGTCCCAAACATCAAAGAGGTAGGAGGGTTGAGAGTGGAAGATACGCATGTTTCTTTCTTTCCAAAGTTGTCAAATGATAATCCTCGGAAGAAGTTGCCAGATTCTATTTAGAATCGAGATTTTATAATCCCCAGAGCCCCAATTTCTTAAAGTACTTGGAATGATAGTTCTATTACACTTTGTTTGCCTCATGATGATAGTGGCTCGATCCCAAATCTGATTACTGACCTGGAATTGATTGAATATGTGTTCCATGGTTTCTTCCTGCTAGTGGTAGAGATGGCATATGGAGGGCCCAATAAATCCTCTCTTCCTTATGTTGTCCTAGGTGAGGAGCTTATTTTGTACCACGAGCCAGAGAAAGGTAAAAACCTTTGGCCAGAGTTTGGTCTTCCAGATTACGTGCCAAATGTGATGTTTTTCCTGTGCTTGAAAGTTCTCTTGAATCTGATAGGCCTCCCTGATCGTGAAAGTGCTTGTTGTTGAGTATTTCCAACGGAGGATATCCTTGTCCATATTGATGCGGATTTTCCTATTATCCATTGTTTCTCGCCAAGGTTGCATCTCAACATCATTTGGTAGATGAAGATCTTGAGGTAGCATTTTCCAATGGCCCCAGGGGGTGTTATGTTGGGTGTTGAGCCATAGTTCAACTACTTTGAGATCTCTTAAGTCTAGAAGGTAGGTCTGGTAGGGGGACATGTTTTCCAGTGATTGCAGGGGAGGGAGTTTATGCCACGCATTTGTCCAGAACTACACACTTCATCCATTTATTACTTCCCAGAAAGCGTGTTTTTGAATGAGTCGGCAATTTCGCCAAGATGCATTCCAAATATTGGAGCCTTGGATTTGATCATTAAGCCTTATGAGTTCTTCTTGTTGTAGGCCCAGATTATATTTTTCTCGCCAGACTCGCGCCAAAAGTTCATGAGGATATTTGAGCCATTGCCACCATATTTTTTCTCTCATTACGTTGTTAAGTTTCCCAGGGTTGCGGAGCCCCAATCCCCCTAGGGATGTGGGTTTTCAAAGCTTATCCCAGCTGACCAAGGCCCGGGTTTTTCCCTATTTGTGACCATTCCATAGGAATTTCCACTAAATAATTCTTATGTTTTTTATGACATTTTTTGGGGCCACCAAAGCCGTGAACATGTAGGTCGGGATGGCTTGAAGCACTGATTTCAAGAGGACAAGCCTCGCGGGGAATTTAAGGGTTCTGAAGGTCCAGGAGCTAAGGCGATTGGATATTAAGAGGATAAGGGAATTCCAGGAGGTGTTGCAAGCCATTGAGTTTGTGAGGGGTAATCCAAGGTATTTGGACGGAAGGGAGCACCCAGGGATGTTCAGGAGATGGGAGATGTGTCGTTGAACTACTGGTGGCATGTTGAAGAAGAAGAGTTGTGACTTCCCTAGATTAAAGGTGGTCCCAGAGGCTTCACTGAAATTTAAGAGTATAGTGCAAAGTTTGGCAGCTTCCCTGGTAGTGGGGGTGTTCAAGAGAAAGGTATCGTCAACAAATTAGTTGTGGTAGACTATCTGTTGGAGCCCATGAATAGAGAGGCCTTGCAAAGTTCCACTGGCAATTGAGGCAGAAAGATACCTCCCCAACCCTTCCTCCATGATCACAAAGAGGAAAGGTGAGAGTGGATCTCCTTGGTGTATGCCTCGTGAAAGGGAGAAGGACTTAGAGGGGACCCCATTGACTAGGATGGAGAAAAAGGAAGAAGAGGTAAGTTTCATGATCCATTCTATCCAATCTGAGTTGAACCCAAAGGCAAGGATGATTTTAAGGATGGAAATTTATTTTAAAATGTAGAAACATTGGTGAATCTTACTAATCCTTCATATGCCAACTATCAAATGTTTGGCGATATTTTTGTAAAAATATTCAAATTTCTAAGGATTTTATATAGTTTGTATAACATTTTGGCGATTTTTAAGGTAAATTTATTGTATCCTATAGAATTTGGGCGAATAATATTTAGAATAGCGAATATTTTTTTGGGAAAAACTTAGAAAATTAGTCCATGAGCGAAATTTAGCCCCTAAAATCATTCTTGCCCAAAGGCTAAGAGGACTGAATGCGTGTAATGCCATCTTAGTTTTTCAAAGGCTTTAGAAAGATCAAGTTTTATGAGCATACCTAGAGTGCAGGTACTCTTGAGCGAGTGGATGATTTCATGCACCAGAATGATGACGTCCATGATGTGTCGCCCCTCCACATAACCTGACTATTCCTTGGAGATGATGTAAGGGAGTATATGTTTGAGCCTGAGAGATGTGACTTTTATTATCATCTTGTAGATGACATTACATAGCGCAATCCGCCAAAACTGCTTTGGATTGGTAACACGCTCTTCTTTGGGTATCAGAGTGAGGAAAGTGGAATTAAGAGCTGATAGTACTTGCTTTGAGGTTCTGGATTCCTCCATCAGTGAACAAACTCATTCGCGAACCATCGGCCAACAATAATGGAAGAAATCTAAGTTGAATTCATTCGGCCCGAGGGCCTTGCCCAGTGGAATATCCTTAATAGAATGGTCCACTTCATCTTGCGTGATTAGTCTCATGAGGGAAACATTCTACTCTGCGGTGATTAGGGTGGGGATATGTTGAGTGACTCTTCTGATGGCTGGCGTCCTATCAACAGAGGATTCTAAGAGAAGTTCTCTATAGTATCTTACCAATTCCTCTTTTATGTCTGCATGGTCCATAAGAGTGTTACCCTATGAGTCCTCAAGCTTTATTATGCGATTGATGTGCCTTCTGTGGATCATGGAGCGGTGGAAGAACTTTGTGTTTTTTTCTCCCTCCTTAAGCCATTGAACTCAAGATTTTTTCCTCCAAAGGATCTCCTCTTGTTTTTGTCTTTCGTCAAGTTGCTTCTTTAGGGTGGTTTCCTCCTATAGAAAGGCTTCCGAGAATCCCGAGACCATGGAATCTCATTGCACCTCCTCCAGACATTGTTCTAGAGATTTTTTTGCAAGAAAGATGTCCCCAAAAGCATTTTTGTTCCAGTCCCCTAGTTGTTGTTTGAAATTCTTTAGGCGTTGTTGGAATTTGTACATCCATGTTCAATTTCTGCATTGGCCCACCAGGTTTGGGAAAGTTCTAGGAATTCTAGGTGGGTTTGAACTTTGGAGTTGCCATGGTTTCCACCCAGAGCTAGAATGGCCAGTGGTCTGATCCGACCTTGGGTAGTATGTCTGCTTCAATAACTGGGCCTTCAAGCATTATGTTCTCTGAAATTAGAAAATGATCTAGGCGACTTGAATGTGTTGAGTCCCTGTGTGCTTGTTAGTCCAAGTGTAGGGGCCATTCCTAGTCTCTACATCTATTAGGTTGAGGTTGTCCATGAGGTGTCGAAACTTGTTGTTGTCCTATTCTAGGCGTTTTGTGCCCCCACTTTTTTCCTTTAGGTGAGGATGATGTTGAAGTTGCCTCCCAGTATCCACCGGTCTTGTCCTCGAAGAGTGTTGATGTAGGCCAAACTATCGATGAAGTGATCTTTTTCCAAGTTGAGCTGAGGACCCTAAGAATTTGTTATGACGCTTTCTTTACTTGACCCTATGACTCTGTACTTAGCCTTAAGCATTCCCACCGTTGAAAAGGTAGGTTCTAGGATAATGGTGGTTAGATTCCAGAGAATGGCTAGTCCCCTAGTTGCTCCTTTGGAATCAATATAGGTGAAGTTTCAGTGCCTCCAACATCTTCTGAAGGTTTCCTCTGAGATATTACCTACACTTTTTTTTCCTGAAGTAGTAAGATATCTGGGTTTTCTGATTTAACGTAGTTTCGAAGAATCCTTTGTTTGGATCTTCCATTAATACTTCTAATATTCCAAGTTATGATCTTCATCATAATTAACTACGGGAGGGGGGGTGGAAAAATCCTTCCAAGAGGCGTTGTATTTGCCCTGAGTTGATTATGAAATTGCCTACCTCTTTGATTAGTTGATGTGCAGTCTTCCGACCCCTTCTCTTTCTTTCTTTTTGGTTTCACTTGGGATCCAGGTCGGGCTCCAGGTGTACACAAAGTCGTGAGGTGGCTCCTGTAGTGGATTCGATGAAGAATTTGTGGACTTTTCTAAGTTGNTATCTGCATTATGATGTCACCATCATCTTGGTCTGGGATTGTTGCTGGTTTAACATAAGTTTAGGGATTCTGGCCTGGGGTTTGCTCTAAAACTGGCTCAAGGGTTTTATTTTCCTTACCTGTTCCTTTACCCAGTGCCTTCGTTTTGTGAGGGTTTTCCACCTCCTCTGTGTTCGGTAACTTGTTGAGGGCATCAAAGGAGTTTTTGGTCGGGATTTTCTTGTTACCCATCTGCATTGCTTTTTTTGTTGCATGTTTTTTGCGCCATTGCACCTGGGTGAACCCATGTTGTTGCGTTTCCTCTGCTATTAGTCATGTTGGTGCATTGAGGGGGAAATATCTAAAGAGATGCCCATGTTCATGGAATTTTTGGCATATGAAGGGGATGTGCTCATAATCTATGGTCTGTGTCCATTATTCGTCCTGATATTCTATGGTAATCAATCCTGAGAGAGCTTTTGAGATGTTCATGTAAACACATATTCAAGCATAGGATGTGTATTTTCTCTGCTTCGTAGCCTATGAAGATTTGACATATCTGCCTAGTGTGTTGTCGATTCCCGTTAGGATTTTCTCTAGCCAGATCGCATGGGGGAGGGAATACAGTCGAATCCAGACTGGGGCGCATGCAAAGTCTTCCTTCTCTGGGTAGAAGCGATCTGTCTAGAACCGCAAATATAGCCTGTTGAGTTGTAGAAGTATGGACCATTTTTAAAAACCCTGTCCTTGTCCTCCAAGTTGTAGAATATGATTGTGAAGAAGCCTTTGGAGCTTAGTTGCAGTTCATAGTCCCCTTTCGGGTTCCACTAGTGTTTGATCCACTTTATGAGATCCTTCTCGAATGGCCAGATCCCTAAAAAATTTCCAATCATAGTATGGTCTTTCATAAACTGCATGTGTTCTCCTACCCTTGTGGATTTTATTACATATTTTGGTGCTATTGGCACTTGTGGTATGCATTTACCTGGTACCTAGTTCCAAGATGCCTTTGGATGCGATGACTCGGCTTCCATATGCATGTTTTTTCCATTGCTCTGTTCTTCTTGCAACAAAAGTTCTCTGAGGTGCGGCGGTGGTTCAAAGGAGGGCCTCCTAGCTTTGACACCATCCATCTCGTTTGCCGCCGCATTTTTGTAAGAGGGGGTTTTCACCCCTCCCTCTGAGGTCATACTGCGTGGACAATGTCACCCAGGATTGTGGGGACAATATTGTGGTGTATGGTGCAGAGAGGGGACTGATGTCGCCGCAGGCAGCTCATACAGTGTGCAGAAACCCTAACCTGCATAAACCTTAGCCTTCCAGTTTAGAATTCCCGGGTTTGAGTTCGACATAATTATTTTTGGTTAAGGTTATGGCCGATTTCTTTTTTTAATTGGATTACAATATAATCTATGATAGAGAGATTGTACCATACACATTTCTTATAAACCTAAGTTTTGTTTCATACACTTGAGATAATGGTTGCCTATATAAATATCACATTTTTGTTATTGTGGCATGTTTGGCATTTTTTTCCTAAAGATAACTTACAATTATTTTTTCCTAAACTTACTTTTCTATCAAATTTACTTTTACATTTCACCTTTCCTCTTAAACTTACTTTTCCATCAAACAAGTTCTCTTTTGACCAAACATTTATTTTGATAGAAAGCCTTCAAACACTATAACTACATACCAACACAGTTTTTTCCATATTTCTATAGGAGTGAATCCTATTAAACTGTTTAAAAGTTTAATTAAAACCAGATATAACTATACACCAACACAGTTTTTTCCATATTTATAAAGGAGTAAATCTTATTAATTTGTTTAAAAATTTAATTAAAACCAGATATAACTAACCTTTTTAACAAGTTTTAATGTATAATATATATTTAATAACATTTTTATTATCAAAATATTGATAAAGCCCTTTTATAACACAAAAAAGTGTGTAAATTTCTTTTAAGGAATTCAATTAAAAAGGAAGCCCAACAAACCAAATCTACACAGTTTGATATATGTCAAACAAATAAAATCAATACATCTAGAAACAATGCAAATTGTAAGAAAAAATAAAAAAAGAGTAAATCGAGCAGGCTCATCGTTGTCGAGCAAGTGGCTCACGTCTGCATGTCGGACAGGAGATTTTACGAGCAAACCATTTGAGAATGCAGCGTGAATGATAAAGATGGTTGCATGCCAATTGTTTTGCACTCTCCCCATTTCTAAACTTTTCGTAACAAATTACGCAAATCACTTCATCACCATTTGCATTGTCCTCCTGCCGAATTATAACGTCCCGCATCCTATCCACTATTTCTGCAGGATTACTACTTACAACTTCGTAATTCATTTCAATACTGATAATTTCAGGTGCGAAATTGAAGTTATAAGTATTCTCCTGTATATGTTGCATGATCTGACGCAAACTGAATCTGGAATTCCATATAATTTGGCTGGAGTACTGGACTCCATTGTC
>JASDQU010507940.1:52754-63426 GCA_032191745.1 Picea mariana
TTTGACAATATAAGGTCCTCCCCACATAGCCTCGAATTTTATGGCCCCTAGTAAATCACGATCTTTTTTGTATAGGAGCACTAGATCACCCTCAGAGAAAATGCGTGGCTTGAAATGCTTGTTGTATTGGGCTTTGACACATTTTTTCTGAGCTTCAATAACCAAGGTGGAATCATAAAGGGTTTCATCTAGTTGCATCAGGTACAATAGACATTCCTCTTCATTAGAGGTGTTTGGAAGAAGTTCAACGGCTAGTTTCAAAGATGGTATCTCAAATTCAATCGACATAACAACTTCAATACCATAAACTGATTGGACAGGTTTGAACCCAATGGCAGACTTGATGGATGTCCGATAGGCCCACAATACTAAAAACAACATCGTGTGCCAACTTGTCTTGTGAATTCCTATCATCCATCGAAGCATAGTAATGAGAACTTTGTTTATCTCTTCAACCTGGCCATTGGCCTATGGGTAATAGGGGGTTACATTTTGATGCTGAAGACCCAACTTTTTAGTAAGCTCGGACATCATGAAATTTGAAAAATGGCTACCATGATCAGTAATGATAGCTTGGGGGACACCAAACCAAGTAATGATTTGATTGAATATGAACAATGCTTCATTTTTCTTGGTGTTATCAAATGTAGGCATCGCCTTGAACCATTTAGTGAAGTAAACCATAGCTACGATGATGTATCCATTCCCCCCTACCAAGTGAGGGTTACATGTCATGAAGTCAATGCCCCATTTTTTGAAGGGACCAACAGAAACTATAGGGTGTAAAGGAGCAGGATGAGATATTATCTTGTTATTATATGTTTGACAAGCATGGAATTTCTAGACAGCAATAATATAGTCTTTAAAGAAAGAAGGCCAGAAGTACCCTGCTCGTAAGATATTTTGGGCAGTGGCATACCCAGACATATGACCACCACATGCTCCAGAGTGGAAGTCATTAAAATCCTTATCAGACTCATCGTAGGTGAGACATCATCGGAAAATAGAGTCAACACCACGGCAATAAAGAGTGTCTCCGATAATTATGTATTGAGGATATTGATGCCGTATACGACGATGGTATGTACTAGATAGGTCAGGCCGGAAAGTTTGAGTCAGGAGATAAATGATAATATCTTTTTACCAAATGTCATCAAAACTGATAAAAAAATTAGATTCACCAGGTAAGGAATCCTATGCCACATTTGTTGTATCAATCGAGGGAAGGTCACATATCAATTTGGAAAATAACAAAGATTTCTTAGACTTTGCGAGTTCAAACTCTAAGTCGAACTCCTGGAGAATCACTATCCATTTAGAGTACATTCCCCCTAGAAATTGGCACATAAGAATATGTTGCATAGGGTTGCAATCAGAAATGATAGTGGTATTGCGTAATAGATATAATGAAAAAAATGTTGGACAACTTGAATAGTTGCCAAGGCAAGTTTCTCGACATGTATGTGTTTGGATTCGGTGGTCGTGAAAGTTCGACTCAAATAGTAAATTACATGTTCATCGTGTGAATCATATTCTTGGAATAAAACCATGGCGATGGTAGAGTCTAAAGCAATGAGGTAGAGAAAATAGTCTCAACTATAATCGGGTGGGAAAATCAGTGATGTACATGTTAAGGAAAGTTTTAAATCTTCAAAGGTTTTATTGGTGGTATCGTCCCATACAAACTCGTAACCTTTCTCAACAATCGAGTAAAACCTCGTGTTAACTCGGTGTAATTTGGGATGAATCAACGGAAAAAGGTTGCCTTCCCTTGCAAACTTTGAAGCTGGTGTAGTGTGGAAGGAGGAGGTAGATTAACCATAGCCTCAACCTTCAAAGGGTCTATCCTAATTCCTTGAAGTGACACATTAAAACCTAGAAGTCGGTCGGAATCCACACAAAAAACGCATTTGTGTGGGTTCAAACTTATACAATAGTAATGCCAATGAAGGAAAATGGCTCGAAGATGGTTCGAGTGATCTCGGCAGTGCATGGAATGCGCTGGTAGATCATTGAGATACGGTTGTACGATGTGCTTGATATCATGAAAAGCATAAAACATGGCACATTGAAAATTCACACGAACGTTCTTCCAACCGAAAGACAGTTTCCAGTAGGCAAAAGTACCCCAAGTACAAATGAAAGAAGTCTTGTATTGATCTGCGAGAAAAATATTAATCTGATTATAGCCGGAGAAACCATTCATTAAGGAAAATATTTCCCTCCTAGCGCAATTGTCGATGATCTGGTCAATGAAGGGGGTTGGATAATTATCTCTAGGACAAGATTTATTGATATCCCTATAATCTACACATACACAAATCATTCCTTGTTTCTTATTGACTGGAATGAGATTAGAAACCAAATCAGTTAAAGCCACAGGATAGAAATATTTGGCCTTAAGAAGTTTTTCAACTTAGAGATTGATAGCAGCGACATTATGACGGTTGATTGGAAAAATTCTCTGCCATATAGGTTTAGCATCCAGTTAGGTCTTAATTTCATGCAGAAGGATATCTAGGTCAGTACCCGACATCTCTTCGTAGCTACAAGAGAAAACATCACAGAATTATTGAAAAATGGCTTTATAAGTGACGACCTCATCAACGAAACATGAGGCTCCGATGTGAACATTTTCAATGACTCCAGTTTTAATGGATATGTCAAGAGGAATGATGGGTCAGATATTACTCAAGTTCCCTTCATATAGCATGTCGTAGGATGACTCAGGAACAAAGGAAATGAGAACAATGGTCAACAGAGTTCAAATCCATTGGTAACTCTCTATGGTGTGTTGTTCTAGGAAGAGAATGGAAATATGATGTCCATCTTCCCATGGGGTGTCTTCCATGGACATAACTAACATGATGATCTCATCCATTGGAAAGATGAGTTGAAACGGATCAGGAGATGAATCACATAAAGAGGGATTAGAAAGGGTTGTTGATTCAATGGCTTGATAAGCAGATTCAACTGGATTAATGGAATTTGTTCTCCATAGTGAAGATAATGATCGGGATCAGGTACTATCCACGGGTCATGAGACACGGGAGTTTTGCAGGCAACGATGGAAATCATATTAACTGAGGTGACAAAAAGAGGGGGAACATTGGATGGTGGTATTGGGAATGTTCCCATCTAGGTTGAATCTTTCAAAAGACTCACACCAACATTCTCGTACCCAGGAAGTATCTTCGAGATAAAGGGTACGTTGCTAGTATAGGAATTGGAATTGAAAAAGGGAAGTTGGTCAACTATAATGACTTTTCCTTGATGTGGGAAACATAGCACATGAAAAAGGGTAGACACGATGGCAAGCCTGGAATAAATACAGCTACGTCCAAGTAAGATATTATAGTTAAGAGCTGCATCAAATACCTTGACCTCAATGTTGATTGATTTTCATTCCAATGTAATAGACAACGAGGGAATAACACCGTAGGGTTTAAAACGAGAACCATTGAAAGCCTCAAGTGTATTGTGTGATTCAATGAGGGGTGGAGAGACAATTGATTTCCATCAAGTAACTGGCATAACACATGTCAAGGCACCCTCGTCAATAACGGTTATACAAATATTCTTGTTCTCAAAAACAACTTGAATCTGAAACACTAACTAAGGAGGTAGCCTTGGAATGTGGTCTTCCAAGTCAAATATTATGAAATTCATAACTATGGGATCAATTCCACCAATGGGCTTTAATAGTTCCTTCTGTTGAGTGGGACTTCAATAGCTGACATCACAGAGGGTTCTTGGGCAAGGTCTTATACAATCATGTAGTTTTCAGCAGCACGCATATGAGCATTGAAGGTAGACTTCTGAAAAACGCCCTTTGGAAGAGGATGGAGAATTGTATTGGGACCTGGTCCTTCAAGATGAAGAGGATTGTTGGGAGGTGAAGTTGAGGGAGGTGTTTGAACCAATGAAGGTGGTAAATCATCAGCTTTATCTTTAGAAGGAGAATAATCTTTGGCCCAAGTGGTGATTGCAACGTCGTTCTTGGTAGAATTACTAGTACACATAAGGACATATGAAGTGGTGGAAGGAGAGGGTTGGTCATGAATGACCAATTGGGCTTGCTATTGAGAAGGGAAAGGTTGTGGCAAAACGACATGTGTGGGAGGATTTGAGGTCCCTTGAAGGAACTTAGTGACCTCAAAATGTCTTGGGCAATCTTTCGTGTAGTGATCATCACCACAGATAAGGAAAGGATATCAAAGTTTATGTTTATCCTTATCATCAACAGACTATGTCTTGGGTTTATGTTAAGAACCAAATATCAACTTCGAGCTTGATAGCAACAAATTTACGAGGGTGGATTAGAAGAAGTCTCTGCCATACAGGTTTAGCGTCTGGGTAGGTCTTAATTTGATGCACAAAATTATCAAGGTCAATACCCGACATCTCTTTGTAGACACAAGCGAAAACGCCATAGAATTCTTGAAAAATGTCTTTATAAATGATGACCTCATCAACGAAACATAAGGCTCCGATGTGAACATTTTCGATGACTCTAGTTTTAATGGATATGTCAAGAGGAACGATGGGTGAGATATTACTCAGGTTCCCTTCATATAACATGTCGTAGGATGACTCGGGGATAGAGGAAATTACAACAATGATCGACGGAGTCAAAATCCATTGGTAACTATCTGTGGTGTGTTGTTCTAGGAAGAGAATGGAAATATGATGTCCATCTTCCCATGGGGTATCTTCCATGGACATAAATGACATGATCATCTCATCCATAGGAAAGATGATGTGAAATGGATCCGGAGATGAATCACATAGAGTGGGAGTAGAAAGGGTTGTCGATTGAATGGCTTGATAAGCAGATTCAACCGTATTTAAGGGAATTTGTTCACCATAGCAAATATAATGACCAGGATCAGGTAATATCCATGGGTCATGAGACGCGGGTGTTTCGCGGACAAGGGTGGAAATCATATTAATTGAGTTGAAAAAAGGAGGGGGAACATCAGATGGTGGTATTGGGAACATTCCCATCAAATTTGAATCTTTCAGAAGACCCACACCAACATTCTCATACCCAGGAAGTATCTTGAAGATAAAGGGTACGTTGCTAGTATGGTAATCGGAATTGAAAAGGGCTAGTTGGTCAACCGTAATGACTTTTCCTTGATGTGGGAAACATAACACATGGAAAAGGGTAGACATGATGGAAAGCCTGGAATAAATCCATCTACGGCCAATTAAGAGATTATAGTTAAGATGTGCATCAAAGACCTCGACCTCGATGTTGACTGGTTTTCCATCCAATGTAATAGACAATGAGGGAAGAACACCGTACAGTTTAAAGCGGGAACCATTGAAAGACTTAAGTGTATTGTGTCATTTTGTGAGGGGGGGAGAGCCAATGGATTTCCAACAAGTAACTGACATAACACACGTCGAGGAACCCTCGTCAGTAATGGTTCTATAAATATTCTTTTTCTCGACAACAACTTGAATCTGAAATGCTAACTAAGGAGGTAGCCTTGGAATGTGTTCTTCCAAGTCAAATATTATCAAATTCATAAATATGGGATCAATTACACCAATGGAATTTAATAGATCCTTCCATTGAGTGGGACAACTTTGAAGAACTTCGATAGCTGACATCACAGAGGGTTCTTGGGCAAGGTCTTCTATAATGATGTAGTTTTGAGCAGCACGCACATGAGCATTGAAGGTATACTTCTGAAAAACGCCCTTTGGAAGAGGGTGGAGAAATGTATTGGGACCTAGTCATTCAAGATGAAGAGGATTGTTGGGAGGTGAAGTTGAGGGAGGTGGTTGAACCAACGAAGGTGGTAAATCGTCAAATTTATCCTTGGAAGGAGAATAATCTTTGGCATGAGTGGTGATTTCAATGTCGTTCTTGGTAGAATTACCAGTACACATAAGGACATATGAAGTGGTGGAAGGAGAGGGTTGGTCATGAGTGACCAATTCGGCCTGTTGTTGAGAATGGAAAGGTTATGACAAAATGACAGGTGTGGGACGATTTGAGGTCCCTTGAAGGAACTTAGTGACCTCAACATGTGTTGGGAAATATTTCGTGTAGTGATCATCACCACAGATAAGGAAAGGATATCAAAGTTTATGTTTATCCTTATCATCAACAGACTGTGTCTTGGGTTTATGTTAAGAACCAAATATCAACTTCAAGCTTGATAGCAACAAATTTACGAGGGTGGACTGGAAGAAGTCTCTGCCATACAGGTTTAGCATTTGGGTAGGTCTTAATTTGATGCACAACATTATCAAGGTCAATACCCGACATCTCTTCATAGCCACAAGCGAAAACGTCATAGAATTCTTAAAAAATGGCTTTATAAATGACGACCTCATCAACGAAACATGAGGCTCCGATGTGATCGACGCATCCAGTTTTAATGGATATGTCAAGAGGAACGATGGGTGAGATATTACTCAGGTTCCCTTCATATAGCATGTCGTAGGATGACTCAGGGATAGAGGAAATTACAACAATGGTCGACGGAGTCAAAATCCATTGGTAACTATCTATGGTGTGTTTTTCTAGGAAGAGAATGGAAATATGATGTCCATCTTCCCATGGGGTGTCTTCCATGGACATACATGACATGATCATCTCATCCATAGGAAAGATGACGTGAAATGGATAAGGAGATGAATCACATAGAGTGGGAGTAGAAGGGGTTGTCGATTGAATGGCTTGATAAGTAGATTCAATCATATTTAAGGGAATTTGTTCATTATAGCAAAGATAATGATCGGGATCAGGGAATATCCATGGGTCATGAGATGCAGGGGTTTCACGGACAAGGGTGGAAATCATATTAATTGAGTTGAAAAAAGGAGGGGGGACATCGGATCGTGGTATTGTGAACATTCCCATCAAAGTTGAATCTTTGAGAAGACCCACACCGACATTCTAGTACCTAGGAAGTATCTTGGAGATAAAGGGTACCTTGCTAGTATGGGAATCGAAATTGAAAAAGGCCAGTTGGTCAACCGTAGGGACTTTTCCTTGATGTGGGAAACATAACACATGGAAAAGGGTAGACATGATGGAAAGCCTGGAATAAATCCATCTACGGCCAAGTAAGAGATTATAGTTAAGAGGTGCATCAAAGACCTCGACCTCTATGTTGACTGGTTTTCCTTCCAATGTAATAGACAATGAGGGAAGAACATCGTCTGGTTTAAAGCAAGAACCATTGAAATCCTTAAGTGTATTGTGTGATTTGGTGAGGGGGGGAGAGCCAATGGATTTCCAACAAGTAACTAACATAAGACACATCGAGGCACCCTCATCAATAACGGTTCTACAAATATTCTTGTTCTCGACAACAACTTGAATCTGAAATGCTAACTAAGGAGGTAGCCTTGGAATGTGGTCTTCCAAGTCAAATATTATCAAATTCATAACTACGGGATCAATTCCACCAATGGCCTTTAACAGATCCTTCCATTGAGTGGGACAACTTTGAAGGACTTCGATAGCTGACATCACAGAGGGTTCTTGGTCAAGGTCTTCTACAATGATGTAGTTTTGAGCAGCACACACATGAGCATTGAAGGTAGACTTCTGAAAAGAACCATTTGGAAGAGGGTGGAGAAATGTATTGGGACCTAGTCATTCAAGATGAAGAGGATTGTTGGGAAGTGAAGTTGAGGGAGGCGGTTGAACGAACGAAGGTGGTAAATCGTCAACTTTCTCCTTGGAAGGAGAATAATCTTTGTCCTGAGTTGTGATTGCAATGTTGTTCTTGGTAGAATTACCAGTACACATAAGGACATATGAAGTGGTGGAAGGAGAGGGTTGGTCATGAATGACCAATTCGGTCTGTTGTTGAGAATGGAAAGGTTGTGACAAAATGACAGGTGTGGAAGGATTTGAGGTCCCTTGAAGGAACTTAGTGACCTCAACATGTCTTGGGCAATCTTTCACGTGGTGATCATCACCACAGATAAGGAAAGGATATCGAGGTTTACGCTTATCCTTATCATCAACAGACTGTGTTTTGGGTTTATGTTAAGAACCAAATATCAACTTCTAGCTTGATAGTAGCGACTTTACAAGGGTGGACCGGGAAAAGTCTCTTCTATATAGGTTTAGTGTTCAGGTAGGTCTTAATTTCATGTACAACGATATCGGGGTCAATACCCGACATCTCTTTGTAGCTACAAGTGAAAACATCACATAATTATTGAAAAATGGCCTTATAAGTGACGACCTCATGAACGAAACATGAAGCTCCGTTGTGAACATTTTCGATGACTCCAGTAATGATGGGTGAGATATTACTTAGGTTCCCTTCATATAGCATGTCGTAGGATGTCTCAGGAACAGAGAAAATGACAACAATGGTTGACAGCGTCGAAATCCATTGGTTACTCTCTATGGTGTGTTGTTTTAGGAAGTGAATGGAAATATGATGTCCATCTTCCCATGGGGTGTTTTCCATTTACATAATTGACATGATCATCTCATCCATAGGAAAGATGATGTGAAATGGATCAGGAGATGAATCACATAGAGAGGGAGTAGAAGAGGTTATTGATTGAATGGCTTGATAAGAAGATTCAACTGGATTTAAGGGAATTTGTTCGCCATAGCAAAGATAATGATCAGGATCAGGTACTATCCACAGGTCATGAGACATGGGGGTTTCACGAACAAGGGTGGAAATCATATTAATTGAGGTGACAAAAGGAGGGAAAACATCGGATGGTGGTATTGGGAACATTCCCATCAAAGTTGAATCTTTGATAAGACCCACACCGACATTATTGTTCCTAGGAAGTATCTTGGAGATAAAGGGTACATTGCTAGTATGAGAATCAGAATTGAAAAAGGCCAGTTGGTCAACCGTAATGACTTTTTCTTAATGTGGGAAACATAACACACGAAAAAGGGTAGACACGATGGAAAGCCTGGAATAAATCCAGCTACGTCAAAGTAAGAGATTATAGTTAAGAGGTCCATCAAAGACCTCGACCTTGATGTTGACCGATTTTCCTTCCAATGTAATAGAGAACGAGGGAAGAACACCGTAGGGTTTAAAACGAGAACCGATAAAAGCCTTAAGTGTATTGTGTGATTCGGTGAGGGGGGGAGGGCCAATGGATTTCCAACAAGTAACTGACATAACACATGTCGAGGCACCCTTGTCAATAACGATTCTACAAATATTCTTTTTCTTGACAATAACTTGAATCTGAAACACTAACTAAGGACGTAGCCTTGGAATGTGGTCTTCCAAGTTAAATATTATGAAATTCATAACTATGGGATCAATTCCACCAATGGCCTTTAACAATTCCTTTTGTTGAGTAGGACAACTTTGAAGGACTTCGATAGCTGACATCACAGAGGGTTCTTGGGAAAGGTCTTCTACAATGATGTAGTTTTGAGTAGCATGTACATGACCATTGAAGGTAGACTTCTGACAAACGCCCTTTGGAAGAGGTTGGAGAACTGTATTGGAACCTGGTCGTTCAAGATGAAGAGGACTGTTGGGAGGTGAAGTTGAGCGAGGCGGTTGAACCAATGAAGGTGGTAAATCGTCAACTTTCTCCTTGGAAGGAGAATAATCTTTGGCCCTAGTGGTGATTCCAATGTCGTTCTTGGTAGAATTACCAGTACACATAAGGACATATGAAGTGGTGGAAGGAGAGGGTTGGTCATGAATGACCAATTGGTCCTGTTGTTGAGAAGGGAAAGGTTGTGACAAAACAATAGGTGTGGGAGGATTTGAGGTCCCTTGAAGGAACTTAGTGACCTCAACACGTCTTGGAAAATCTTTCATGTAGTGATCATCATTAAAGATAAGGAAATGATATCGAGGTTTATGCTTATCCTTATCATCAATAGACAATGTCGTGGGTTTATCAAATTGCGGATTATTATTTCTATCCTCCTTATTCTTACCCTTTCCTTTTTTAGATTTATTTTTGCCAGCGGGGGCGAATTGAATGAAGTTAAGCTCAGAAGTTTTGTCCGTGGAAGGAGTAGTAGTCAGAGCACCTTGGACATTAGAAGCAATAGATTTGGTATTGAGGTGAGTGGCAAATGTGGATTTATAATTAGCATGGAAGGTACCAATCACACCATCAACAACATGAGAATTTGCTGGGGCTGTTGAGGTAGCGATGGTAGAAGGATGAGGAGTGTCAGGTAGAAAGTCATAAAGAGTGTTTGTTTGTGAATAAATGAGATCTAGGTACTGAGCATGACTAATTGCCTACTCTTAAGTGACAACTCCACCCATGGAAATATCACGGGATATTTTATTGACGAATTATTTGGTGAACCATTCAACCAATAACTAATCAGGAAGGTCGAGTTTGTTCAAGCGTCTCCTCCGTCTCCACTCATGAGTGTTATCGGAAATGTGAGTGGAAGAGGATTTCTTAAAGGAACTTAAAATATCAGTTCATGTCTCGTAGTGGATTGGCAGTTGGTAATGTGTGATAAAATTCATGGCGAGGGTGTTAAAATTGTTAAAGAAGCCTCACAGTAATTCTATGTACCACTTTGTGGCCAAACCCATGAGAGTTTGTTGAAATATTCACAATCGAATGGAGTCATCCATCAAAGAGTTGGACGAACACCAAAGGTGGAAAGTCATAACATGATTGCTTGGGTCTCCTCCCGGTCGACCGTCAAACTTGGGAATGT
>JASDQU010507941.1:12658-30663 GCA_032191745.1 Picea mariana
CTAATTTACTTGAACTAACCCTTTATTTATATTTGAACTCTAGATAAAGTTGTAGAGCCCGACAAATAATTCTCTAAGTTTTATTTCATAGGTATTTTTTTGGATTTCCTAGTAGTGAGAGCCCCTAATTAGATACGTGGTATTTGTTGTTTGTAGTTGTTCTTCTCACTACTCTGATATTCCTATTTCTAATTTTGAAAAATTCTTAATATATTGTTCTTATGTGTATATTTGTTTCATGGGACAAAGAAAAAAAATGTTATTAGCCACTATAACAGGGTGGCATTAATCACATGGATACTTTATGCTGACACGATTTCATTTCCAAGTGGTGTCGAGTTCAATTTTAATTATATTTGATTCATACAAATCTTCTCTAACTTATATATTAACAGCTATTAACAACTCTTCATTTTCCTTACTTTTCATGATTTTAATACCTTAATATTGTTGATACTGAGAGGGGAGTGAATCGATATCAAGTATAATTTAAAAAAAAAATCAACTTATACTTCAACCAGATTATATATTCAATTATATCCAATGAGAAATGAACAATAGTAGAAGAGTTACACCAATAAGCTACAATACACCATGCACAATATATGAGAAATAATCAATAGTTATTGTTCAAGGGAAGTAATGACTACCAAAGCTAGCTACAACTTCCAAATATAAAGGGAGGGATAAACCTCCAAAAGGAAGATAGAATCCTCCAATATAAAAAGAGGGTTGACCTCTCCATCCTTTCCCCTTCCTTCCACCCAAGAACATAAGAGAGATAATAAAACTTTACATTAAATTATCACCATCAACCAACCATCACATAGAACTTGATAATGTTTCCTGAGACTTCTTCAACTTCTATAGTTCTTCACTTCTTGGAATACTTTGATCCTGTAGATAATATTACTCAATGTATTCTCTGAAACTCCTCCAAGTTTCACTCGTTGAATCCTCCCAGAAAAGGCGTTATAGAGAAAATTGTAGACCTTATTCAATTCTAGTTTATTCAGTAGAGATAACATATAGAGAATGCCCCGTGCTCTATATTTAACATCAGATTCTGAAATTCATACACAAGAAACTAAAGCCTGTACTATTTCTAGTGCAATTGGACTCACTTTATTTGGATTCTCTATGAAGAATTTATGATTTTTTTACCCGGAACACTTGTTTATGACTAGCTTCAGGACTAGTTAAAAACCATATCTTCCATAGAGTGTATCTCCAAAATTATAGTGAATAAAGAGATGAAATTTTTACCACGGGAACCTAGATATGTCTTCTCAATAGGCTCTGAATTTCACCATCTGAATTGTTCTAGAAACAAAGTTATAGAGAATATGATAGGATGACCTGTAAATAACATACCTTAGAACACATCACCAAAAGACTTCATCCTCCCTTGAAATTTGGCCTTCTTTACTTCAGATTTCCTCAAAAATTTGACTTATATCTCCTTGTTCATTAATAAACTTGTGTGTGTTTTAAAAATGAATCTATAATGAGATGTATTTATATCCTTTATGTCACTTCCTTTTAACATTATAGCCGACATGTAGTTTTTGCTTCAATTCACATTGTAAAATCCATTTCTCCTCAATCGTGAGGATCCACATGACGTGCCACATACCACTAGAAGCGGCATGAATTATACTATCCATCCATGGGTGTTGTATCTACATATGTAATTTCCTTCATGTATATCTACTTCGATCAACCGTGGGGTCCAAGAGCCAATGTCTAGGGTTGACATCAATGACAACAACCAATCTTCCAACAATCTCCCCCTTTGTCATTGATGGCAACACTCATTCTCCCCCTGTAATATGTTGGATTATTGAGAGGGGGGGAGAATCAGTAATAGATAAATTTAATCCTTTTTAACCATGTAATCCAAGTGTTGTATTAATGTAGCATTATCATCCAATAAATGCAGAGTAAATAAGAAATGAACACATGAACAATCATACACATACACAGTACACCAATGATTTACGTGGAAACACAAAGCGGGAGAAAACCACGGAATGATTTTTCTTATATGTCTTGAAGAATTACATTCATTGGAAGCACCAACTTCCTTTGTTTTCCAGTTGCAACTAAAAGGAGGCTCCAACCCCCTTTTTTCTCATGACACAACCTAAGGGAAACTCCAACTCCCCTATTCTATGGCTACAACCAGAAGGAGGCTACAACCCCATATGTTCTCTGGCTACAACCACCTATCCTTGCCCTATCCAACCTCCCTATAGTAGAAGTAGAATGATGGAACCACCATCACACTATCATTGTGAGATATACCATTGTAAACCTGTACCAATAAACCTGAACCATGTATCAACCATGCATCAACCTGTACCTCAACCTATAATCAACCTGTACCATAAAAAAGTGCATCAACCATGAACCAAACTGTACCAAACAACTTGTAATCAACCTGTACCATAAAAAAGTGCATCCAACCATGTACCAAGTATGTACCAATCATGTTTCAACTACTCATCAATATGTACCAACATCATCAACTATACACCTCATGTATGTGCCAACTCATCAACTACTTGTCTCAACCATGTACACAACTTGTACTTCAACCAAAATCCCTCATCAATTTCATCATCCAAATATGATTTATAACTCTGTAATAGACCTGGTGTATATAATCACATACCTTCAAACCTTCCTTAACATTCACAACAAGAGACTAGCATTTTCATCAAACCTTTCTTTAGTCTCACATGACTAGTTTGGGATTATTCAACAACCCTAACTTGAAATAATCATAACTATGTACCTGTAATGAATAAATATCTAAAAATAGTAAAAAAAAATCTTCAGTTTTTTTAATGCAATTCCTCGAGGTGTCACTACTTGGAACCTCTCAGAAAATGAGTTATAGAAAAAATGGCATACCTTGTTGAATTCTGGATTATTCTAGAGAGTGACCTTGTATAGGGTGCCCCACACATAACATTAGTTGCATCGATATGAAAATGTTACATAGAATACTACATATTGTACTCTAACCAACACATTTTGTCTTACTAAATTTGGATCTGTTATGAAAAAGTTATGACGTTTTTACCTGAAACACTTGTTTGAGACTACTTTTAGGACCAACGACAAACCCTATTTTCTATGGAGTGTAACTCCAAAAATAAAATGACCCACAAGATGAAATGTTTACCACAGATACTTGGATATTTTTTCGCAATGGCCTATCAATAGCAAAGTCTGAATCATTCTAGAAAAAAAATTATTGTGAAAATGGTGAGATGACCGGTAAATAACATACCTTAGAAAACATCATCAAAAGAATTTATCCTCCCTTGAATTATGGCCTTCTTTTCTTCACCTTCCCTCTGAAATTTAGCTTAGATATCCTTTGGTTACTTCAGTCACCTATAGATATTCAATATTCTCAAGTGTGATATAAAATGAGAGAGCCTTTCCTCTTATTTATACTCTCCAAGTAGCTTCCTTAGAAGAATCTTCTAGGTCACTTTGCCCACTTTCCTTATTTTACGGTTAACCCACTTCTAATTTATCCATTAAATTTATTATTTAAATAATTTATTTTGTATTCAATTTGAATTATAGTACACTCATCACTTCACTTTATTATTTACCTTCTAAAATATCTTAAACCACTTTGATTACTTTGACCCTTTCGGGCTTCTAGATGACATATGAGGGTCCTCCAACTTCGTAAGGGCATAAATCTCAAACCGTGAGGAGTTATGTGACATTCCACATACCACCAAAAATGGAATGACATGTGCTATCCATATAGAATAGTATTACCTGCAAATATATCAAAACTCATACCATTATCCATCAAACAAACTTGGGTCCATTACCCAAAACTGGGTTCTGCAACTTCTGATGGCCATAACTCTCTAACCGTGAGGAGTTATATGATGTTCCACATACCACTAGAAATGGAATGACATGTACTATCCATATAGAATAATATTACCTTCAAATATATTAAAACTCATAACATTATACATAAAACATCCTTGGGTCCATTACCCAAACCTTTGTTCTACCGGAATTCACTACCGAACTTTCTTCAAGGGTTGACATCAATGACAACTAACCTTAATCAACAATATCCCCCTTTGGCATTGATTGAAACACTCTGATGCAATAGTGAAATCATTTCATTTAATACTGAAGTCATATCACTCATGCTCCCCTGGAACCATGTCTTTGTCCTTTGTATCTCTGTGAACATTTCTCCCCCTAGAGTCATGCCTATGTCCTCTGTATCTAATAAATATCTCCCCCTTTTTCATCAATGGCAAAGGTATCTTTCCATCTGGAGTTTCTCTCCCTAACCAAACTTCCTGATCTCCCAACCTAAACTATCCTCTTTATGGTGTTTCTTCGTGTACATCTAAGACATATAAGATAAGTATTCAAAATAATTCATTTTGGATTAGAAATAACTCTGAGTCTCTGGCGAAGATACTCAAAGGCTTCCCATGGAAGTGGTTTTGTAAAGATGTCTGCCACTTTTTCTTTTGTTCCCACATACTCAACTTTGATGTTCTTTTCTACAACCTATTCCCATAGAAAGTGATACTTGATTGGAATGTTCTTCGTCTTGGAGTGCATCACTGATTTCTTTGAGATACTAATGGCACTTGTATTATCACAATATATTGGAATGGGCTCATCATACTCAACCTGTATATCTGTCAGAGTTTGTTTCATCCATATAACCTATGTACAACATGGTGTTTCTGCAATATACTCTGCCTCCGTTGTAGATAGAGATACTGATGATTGTTTCTTTCTTAGCCATGATACTAAACATTCACCCAAGTAGAACGTTGCTCCACTGGTGCTTCGTCGGTCATCAATACAACTTGACTAATCTACATCTGTGTAGGAAATAAGTGATCGATCCTTTCCTTTTGGATACCATAATCCAAAATCTTTTGTTCCTTTGAGATATCTCAAAATCCTCTTCACTGATATAGATGTGATTCCTTTGGTGTTGCTTGAAATTATGCAACTTGTCCAACTTTCTGCATTACATCTGGTCTGGATGTTGTCACATATAGTAAGATACCAATCATTGACCTGTATTTCCTCTGATCTGTAGACTTTGAATCATCATCTTTTCTTAAATTGCAACTGGTTTTCATGGAATTGATAACTGGTTTGCAATCTTCCATTCCAAACCTCTTTATCATTTCTCTGATATACTTGGTTTTAGAAATAAAAATTCTTTGGTTTCTTTGACGTATCTGAAGTCCTAGAAAAAAGGATAGTTCTCCAAGTATTAGCATTTCAAATTCATTATGCATATCCTTTGAAAATTTATGGTTTAACCTGTCATCATCACTAACAAAAATAATATCATCAACATAAACTTCAATTAATAAAATACTATCTTGACTTACCTTGATGTAGAGGTTGTTGTATGCACTTCCTTTTCTGAACCTGCCTGTTGTAGATATTTAGCTAGTCTAGAGTACCATGCTCTAGGAGCCTATTTTAGACCATACAAGGCCTTATTTAATTTACACACATAATCTGCGTTCTCTGACAATGGAAATTCTTCTGGTTGTTCAATGTAGACTTCTTATTCAAGTTCCCCATTCATAAAAGTTGATTTTGTGTTCATCTGATACACTTTAATATTTTTGGAGCATGCATAAGCTAAAAGAAATCGAATTGCTTCCATTCTGCAAACTGGGGCAAATGTCTCTTCAAAGTCGATTCCTTCAACCTATTCATATCCTTTACATACCAATCTAGATTTGTTTCTTGTAACCTGTCTATCTTCATTCAATTTATTCCCATATACCCACTTTGTCTCAATCACATTCTTATCCTTTGGTCTTGGAACCAATTCCCAAGTGTCATTTTTCTCTATTTGATCCAATTCTTCATCCATGGCCTTGTTCCAAAATTTATCCCTACTAGCCTCTTAAAAATAGTTTGGTTCAATCGTATATGTGAGTGATAGGTTCATTTGTTTTGGTGAACGAATTCTTCTTCTAGTATCAACTCATGTGTCTTTGTTTCCGATAATTTGATCTGAAGGATGATTCTTTTGTACTCGTCTGCTAGGTGTTTTTGGAGTTACTTGTTGAACTTGTTCTTTTGTTTCTGTCGGATCCTCTTCATATTCCCATTCTTTTTCATCTTTTGTTTCTTCTTCGTAAAGTTGTTCCATTGATTCATTTTCTTCTTCCTTTAATTCTTGTCTACATGTTTCATCAATTGTTGCATTGATGCTTTCCACCACTTTGTTCAATCTTAGGTTGTAACACTTGTATGATTTTCTTGTACTTGAGTAACCAAAAAGTACTCCTTTGTCCACATGAGATTCAAACTTTCCCATTCTGCCATATTCTCTTTTGATGTAGCATTTGCTTCCAAAAACTCTGAAGTGCTTTACATTTTCCGGTCTTCCTTTCCATAGCTCATAAAGAGTTTTGTCAGTGTTATTTCTGAGCATTAATATGTTTTGAATGTGAACTGTTGTATGCACTGCCTGTGTCCAAAAAATATCTATCAATTTGGAATCCATTATCATTGTTCAAGCCATTTCTTGTATTGTCTTGTTCTTTCTTTCAACAACTCCATTATGTTGAGGTGTCCCAACAACATAGAATTGCCTTTTTATTCCATGACTGCTGTAGTAGTCCATAAATTCCTTTGAAGTGAACTATCCTCCATTATCAGATCTCAAGCATTTGATTTTTGAATCCATTTCATTTTCAACCATTTCCTTGTAGATCTTGAATTTTTCAAAATCTTCTGACTTATTCTTGGGAAATCAAACTACGATAATTCTTGTATAATCAGCAACTAATAACATAAAGTATTTCTCACCTTTTAAGACCTTTTTGTAGTTGGTCCAACTAGATCAGTATGCACAATTTCCAGTGGTCTTGTAGTTGAATATTCCTTTGATTTGAACCCGGTCTTTGTTTTCTTTCCTTGTTGACAATGCTTGCATAAAGTGTTGGTTGGTTTTGTGATCTGGGGCATTTCTCTGACTTATTCTCTTTTGTTGACTTTGACAAGGTTATTAAAATGTATGTGACCCATTCTACTGTGCCATAGCCAACTTTCATCTTCCTTTCCTAGACAACACTTTTCATTTCCAATTTCACTTAACACATATATGTTGCTTGAAGTTCTCGCAGTTGTAGCAATCAATTTTCCTGAACCTTATTTTCTTATCTCGCACTTTTGTGAATCAAAATTAAATTTATGACCTTGGTAAAACATTTGACTCACACTTAGAAGATTATGTTTCATATCTTCTACTAGTAGAACATTTTCTACCTTTGTATTCTTGCTCCCAATTCTGACTGTGCCTTTTCCAATGATTTTGGTTGAATCATCATTTTTGAAGGAGACTGATCCATCTCTTTCCTTTCGTAATGTAAGAAACATGCCTCTATCACTTGTCATGTGTTTTGAACACCCACTATCAACATACCAACCACGTTTCTTCTGCTTATCTTGTAGAGAGAGTGTGCATTCTTCATTTCTATACTGATCTTTCTTTCTTGTCCATGTCCTTTTCTGAGATTCCTATCTATGACTATTTTTATTTTATTGCAGTTCTCTAGGAGGGACTGTCATTCTAAAATATTTGTCCATGTGTCCAAAATTGTTACATTTGTAGCATTCCACTTCAGTGCTCAAAGATTCAAACCTGTTGTAACTTCTTCTCTCTGTTTCACTAGGCCTTCTTGGATAACCCCTTTTTGTATGACTTTCAAAGTTGTTTTTGTTCCTCTTGTTAGCCCTGCAATTCATAGCTTTATGTCCAAAATTATTACATGCATAACATAAACCAAAAAATATAGTTTGATACCTGGGAGTTGAAAATATTTTGAATGGAGCTACTCTTATGAATTCTTCTTCTTGCTAAGCCCTATATGTCAGTTTTTTATTCTGAAATTTGAATCTTCTCGGTGGAGGAGTGTCCCTGTAATCTTCCTTGTAGATCTTCCTATCCCCTTGATTGTTTCTACAAAGCTTTTTGAATATGTTTCTTGCTCTGTTGTTTTGGAGCTTGATCCTTTTTCTATTTGATTGTATCCAAGTCTGGACTTGTCATGATGAGATTTTTTACTAATGATAATGTCATCCAAAACTTTTGAGTTGTTCTGCATATTTTTATTTTGAAGATCTTTTCTTAATGTGACAATCTCTACTTCCAAACTTCCAATGATCTTGTCTTTTTCTTCTAGTTGTTCTTTGAGTGCTTCTTCAATTCTTTTATCTTCTTCTATTTGAACCTTCAACTTTGTGATCATTTGTTCTAGTTCATGAGTGTATTCTTTCTTGTCTAGTTCTACTTGTAGTTGCTTGTTTTTCTTCTTTTCTCTTCTGATAACTTCTATGGCACACATTAATTCCTCTCGATAGTCAACTTCTGCCTCTTCAATTTCTTCTTTGACTTCTTCATATTCTTCTTCGACTTCTTCATATTCTTCTTCGGCTTCTTCATATTCTTCTTCAGAGTCTTCTTTATCAGAGTCTTCTACTGCCATGAATAGAACTCTTTCTATCTCACTGTCAATGACTTCATCTTCATCTGATGATGAGATGTCTTCTTTGGTGCATAAGCTTTTATTGAAAACTTTCTTTGTGGTTTTTACCTTTTGAGTAACCTTCATCATTTCTCTTTTTCTTATAAGTACATTTGTTATAAAAATGACCAATACCATCACAATTAAAACAAATTAAAGGAAGCTTACCTCTATACCTACCGTTGGTTCCCTTGTTTGGTCTTTTGACAAAGTTGGCCACTTCTTCATCATCTTTCGAGACGTCACTGTTGTTGCTATGTTCTTCTTTTTTCCTCCCTTTTTCTTTGACTTTTTGGATGCTTTTTGGATGCTTGTTTTATATATGTATTTTCCTGTCTAGTTCTCATTTCATATGCTATGAAGATTCCATATAATTCATCCATGCTTATTGAGTTTAGATCTAATCTTTCTTCTAGTGCTGATATCTAAGGGTCAAATCTCATAGGAAGAGATCTTAGTAATTTTTGAACAATTACAGATTCTTTGATTTCTTCTCCCAATCCTATGATTGCATTTATTGTTTCATCAACTCGTAGAAATTAAGCTGCAATATTCTCATCTTCCTTCATTTTAATTTGTTCGAAATGACCTCTGTAAGTTTGAAGCTTTGCTGCTTTGACTTTTGAATCTCCTTAATAAATATTTTGAAGTTTGTCCCAAATATCTTTAGCGAATTTATAATGTGCAACTTTTATGAATATCATTTCACTAAGACCATTCATAAGTGAATTTTTGGATTTGGAATTATTCTGACCGAGTTTCACTACTTTGTCATTTGTTGGCAGAAATGTTGGCGTTGTGTATCCATATACAATTGATTTCCAAATTTCAAATGCTTGTATATATGTTTTCATCCTTATGCTCCAAAATGCATACTTATGTCCATTGAACTGTGGTATTCCATTTTTATACAAGTTTTTTCTCTCCATGATCTACCTTTCAGTGGTTAAATTGATTTCTAAAGGAACCTGCTCTGATTCCAATTGTTGGATTACTAAGAGGGGGGGTGAATCAGTAATAGAGCAATTTAATCATTTTTAACCATATAATACAAGTGTTATATCAATGTAGCATTATCATCCAATAAATGCAGAGTAAATAAGCATTGAACAAATGAAAAATCATACACATACACAGTACACCCGTTTTTTATGTGGAAACCCAAAGTGGGAGAAAACCACGGAATTCTTTTTCTTATATGTCTTGAAGAATTACATTCATTAGAAGTGTTGGTCCTAAAGTCTACACTTGACTGCTAAAGGGAAAAGCTAGGCCACCTATCAATTTAGAATGCTTGTTTCTTTAAATTTTTGTTGGTTGGTCAGAGGGTTATTCTATCAAGACAAAGGCAAGGTTGGGTTTGTAGAACGATATGGATGAGGGCCCTCCTTGGCTGATGGCACATTGATGACAGACCAGTGAAATAATAGAAAATAGAGAGAAACAACAAACTACTCAATGAATAATTTGTTGCAAGAAGTTCAATACTTAAAATATCATTTCAAGACATCAAACATGTATCAAAACATAGTAACTCCCACAGGTTGCAGAAAACAAATATTTACCAAAGCATTAGCTATTTGACAGGCTGCATATCAGTAAAAATGAGTCATACAATAGCTGAAAGAAAATTAAATGTACGTTGCACAAACCAAAAAATGTATTCAAGATAATAATGAAAACACATGAAGAGTTGAACGAAACATTTTCATCAAGAGTATGTTCACTNAAAATAACTATTTAAAAGAGTTGCAGAGGCTCTCATCCTTAGGGGACTAAGACCTCGATCTAGGGAACTGTCCGTAAAACAAAATCTTAACTTTACTAAGATACTGGTATAAATCAACAAGAGTGGTTCTTATCACACATAGAAGACCACTCTTGCATTTAATCTAGGAAAATGTTGGACTTAATCAAATAAAATTGTTATTGTCTCTGCAACAGAACTGATGCATGTGCTGGAGGAACTAAGTCGTTGAAAATAGGCCTCAGAGTGACAGAGCAGAGCTCTTTGTTGAACAACGACATGTCTACGAGATGTTGGAGGTCACTAGAGATAACCAATTGTATGAGCATAGTTCGCTAAAGTATTTCTGAAACTAACTTGCATCGACCTGTGGCTGAGACTTAACTCTCTGCCTATGCCTGAGATTTCGGAAGCCAAGAACACCCTGTATTAATCCTGCCAGATGCCATCTGTACCTATGAAATAGCTTCACTGGAATGGTTTTCAGCCCATTGGGCATGAGGGGAGACATGGAGGAAAGCATCCAATTGGGAGACAGAATGAATGGACGTGAGGGTAGATGACGTGTAGTGAGGAATATAGGTGGTGTGTAGGGAGAGGAGGAGTAGATATATTGGGGAGTGAGTAGAAAACAAGTGGTGAAAGGTGAGAGGGGGTGGTATTAAAAAACAACCCGAGAGGAACTCGGAGGGGGGTGTAGGCAGTAATCAGATTAGAGAGGGAGGGGTCTGAGTTCTTGAGGATCCGCAACGTTAGTTAGGGCCCGCGATGGAAAAACCACTTACTTGGACCCCCCCCCTCCCTCCTACCATTAAAGGTAGAAAGGTTGGGAGGATCCAAGCTGCGATAAGGACCGTTGATCTGGAGAGGTGGGCCACCGCTGATGGAGATCAGCGTGGGGTTTAATGGAGGACAATTGTCAGGTGGTGAGAGGAGCGAAGGTAGTGAGTGGGATGAGGGAAGATGACGTGTGAGGTGACACAATGATTTTACGCCATTCAAGCACGTGATTATGGGAGATGTTGAGGGTGGTTTGGATCCAGAACACCTTTGGGCCTGCAATTCACCAAAAGGTGCCATGTAGAAATACCATGGTTTAAATTGTGAGACCTCTCTGGAAAATTAACATCTAGGAAGTTTGTGTCACCGCAATGAACTATAGTCATCGATATGATTATGATCTGATATCTAAGTAGCATTTACCTGCAAGGATCGACGTTTCTCGTTGACCTGGGATCAATGGTCCAGATTCAATTTTGGCTTTCAAGCTTTGGGCGTTTCGAATGTGAAACATGGAACATCTCTGGGAGGAAAATCCTGAAGTGAATGATCTATTTTTTCATGTCGTGATGGATGAATAGCCCAGATTCTCTTCGGAGATCCAGGCTTCGGGAGTTTTAAATATTAAGTGTGAAGATCTCCCATAGGAAATTTGTTGAAGTGACGTGGCAGCCTGATGTCGTATGATGTCATGGATGTTGATGTGTCTTGGAGAGAAAGGTGACATTTGTCACATGGAAATGGGTAAATGACACAAACGAATGACCTGAGATGGATTCCACTTGTCCTACCTCATGAGTGTGCCAAGTGTCTCAACTGCTGGTTTCCACATGCTTCGGCACTTTGAGCTTCGGGATTGGAAAGTTTCAAATGTTAGTGCTTGGAAAACTCTCGAATGAAAATTGTCGAAGTAATTGATTTGTCACCATGTGTCACATATGATGGATGGTCTAGATTTACTTCAGGACTTCAGGTCTTTGGTTCTTCGAGACTTTTGAATGTGAAACCTGAAAATATCCTAGAGGAAAACTCCCGAAGTGGACGATCTGCTTCCACGTGTCTTCATTGATGGATGGTCATGATTCACTTTGGGACTTCGGTTATTTGGCTCTTCAGGAGTTTCGAAAGTTTGTGCTTGGAAAACTCTCAAAGCGAAAATCTCTGAAGTAGATAATCTGTCTCTGCATGTCATGGCAGATGAATGACCCATATTCTCTTCGAGTGTTCTGACAACTCTTGGTGTTAAAATTCATGCAATTTTGCATTCTCGCAATGAACTACAACCATTGATATGACTTGCTTGGTGGATCTTTACCATTGAAAATTTCCCTGTTCCTTCCCACAGTCTGAGCCCAAAAGTTTTAGTTATGGGTTGTTGTGTTGTCTAAACGGGCATTCCATGTACATACACAAATTCTTCGGAAACATGTGGTAAGCTCAATCCACGAAAAACATGATGATAAGTAATTTGAACCAAACACGATGTATGTTTCATCCTTCAAGAAAGACAGAAAATGAAATGCGCAAAGAATCAAACTAGAAAGAATCAAACAAGAACCAAGTCACTCAGTAATGGGAAAATGACTTAACCAACCAGAAAAAGGAAAAATTTGATGAAGGCACGTGGAAAAGAGAGGAGAGTCAGGTGATGCCGACCTAGGTTACAACATTGTGATGCAGGAGCATCGACCACATCAAACGAGCCAACGCGGAAGCGAGAGACAGCTGGAAAGCGCCAGCCCAAATTTTGAAAGTTCCTTGAACTTGTTGTGCAATCTTAAATGAAGCCATTAAGATGAGGCACACTTGTATATTGTAATCGAGACCTTGAGCCATACGCTCTCGTCCTTAGTAGGTAGAGGCATTTAAGATATTTAATGTAAAGTAGATAGAATTTAATTCTAGATTAGACAGTTTTAGAACGCAAGAGGGAACCGGGATATCAACACCCTCATTGTGTACTGTATCATTAGATTGGAAGAATTCTGAAGAGAAAGAAGAGCAAGAGTAGGTAGAGAGTTGTGTAAAGAACACCCATGTACTGATATTTGAATTAATAGAAGATTTTGATTCAAATTCAGGGTTTGTGTTGTTCTCTGTGTATTGATGTTGGATGATATCCTCATTTGATGTTTGATTCCTATTATACATTTTCTTTATATATGTTGTGTATATGATTTCATGTTTAAATTGAAGTCTGAAGGGAAGAAAGAATGAGTTTCAATTGTTTCTCTATCTGAGCAAGGAGTTCCTGCAAGGAGTGCAGTTGAAATGTCCGCAAGGAGTGCGTTGACAAAGGCTCGGGTAGTTTAAATTTTGTTTCCATTAACCCAGTAGTGTAGTTGGGCACAGGAGCCATGCAAGGAGTGTGCAGGCCAAGAGAAGTCTCAGGGTTGCGAACCTGAGTGAGGTGTGAGAGACTATTGCTACAGGAGTGCGCAGAGTTGAAGGTATTCAGCACTTGAAGTATTTGAAGGTTGCCGCAAGGTGTGCAAGCAAGAGGTCTTTCTAAGAAGACGTGGAGTCACAAGGAAGCTCAGGAGGGATAAAGAATTCAAGTTGTTGAAGGACAGCATAGGGAAGTTGTGCCTTGAAGGTTTGCAATAATCGTCACAAGTTGCACGCGGGTGGACGAGTTCTGCGGAGGAACCCTTAGTCATTTGCAGGAATCATCCAAGAAGAAACGGACGGTCAGTATTCTCCAAGGAGAATTCGCGATAATCCCTGGGCCGCTGGATCTTGTGGAGGTGCAAGGGAGATATGGCTTCATATTCTCTAGAGGTTCGAATTTCAAGAGGGGCAGATCCGTTGATCCGAGCCATGAGGGTCGTTGGATCTACACGTATATCATGTATCGGAGTTTCGTGGATTGAAACTCCAAAACATTGCAACAGGAATCACGATATCCCAATAGTTAAAGGGTAGCGTGGGCCACAGCAGAGTTAGTGGAAGACAGGTGGCACAAGTTATTGGGGTTTCGCAGCGAGAAGTGCCGAGACATTGACATCAGGATTCGCGATCCCACGAAGTCCGAAATCCCGATAGAAGTGACGGGAAGTTGAAGGGACAACTTGCGCGTACGTCAGAGATTCTGCATATCGGGCATTGGGAGTCGGTAAGACGAGTTGCTTGGTATCGCGAGTGCTGAAATCATGATAGGGAAAATTCCTATAGAGGAAAGAGAAGGTCAGCGTTGACTGGTCATCGGGTCTCGGGGATTCGAGAGCCCAGTGCTCGATCTTTGACATCGCGAAGTCGCGAAGTCCGATCTTCCGCATGCGAAAGGAAGATCTGGTGAAGGTTTATTGTGGGTGCATATTTCCCGATAGGGAAATAGAAGAACATTTGAGTTCTTCGGGCTGAGAAGGAAGAAAATATCTTGAGCTGGCGTAGACCTTCTGACCTGTGGGTTGCGAGGAAGGGCATTGGCATCAATTTGGTATCAGAGCCCAGAAAGACTCTTTGTTTTCTGTAGCAGAGGGAAGAGAATTCACCATGCCGCCAAGAAGAGATAGACAGTCACTCGATCCAGAGGATAGGGAAATTCCACGAAGAAGAGGCAGGCAGATGACTGATCTAGTCATAGAGAGACAAATGCATGATCTCTGAGCAAGACTCGAAGACATGGAGACAACGCAAAGATGCACAGCCATTGCAGTGGATCTGAGTGATTCCGAGAGTGAAGTTGAGGCTGAATGAGAAGAGGAAGTTGCAACCGAATATGCATCAAATGAGTTTTTAATCAGAGCTATTGCAAGGATGGGTGCAAGAGCAAAGATGGATATTCCAGTTTATGAGGGAAACTTGGATGCAGAGGAGATTCTAGACTGGATTAGAGCTCTTGACACATACTTCGACTATGAAGATGTTGAGGAGGACAAGAAAGTCAGGCATGCTGTCACGAGATTGAAAGGACATGCAACATTGTGGTGGGATGAACTACAAGCTGATAGATGTTGCAAGGGCAAGCAGAAAATTAAGAGCTGGGATCGAATGATAGCGAAGATGAAGGCGAAATTCATCCCCAGGGATTACCAAATTACTCTGTTCAGGAGAATTCATAACCTGAGACAGAAGTTGATGTTAACAAAGGAATATACTGAAGCATTTTAAAGGTTAAACATCAGGGTAGGTCATCAAGAGAGTGATGATGAAAAAGTTGCCAGATATATGAATGGCCTGAGATATGATATTCAGGATGAGATGAGCATGGTAACCATCCGAACAGTGGAAGATGCTTATCAGATGGCTCTGAAAGCTGAGGAAAAGCTGAGCCGAAAGTAGAGTCAGAGGGACAGAGGAAAAAGTCATCCCAGAGGCAAAGCAGTTGCCCAGGACAAATATTAGAAGCCCAAGGAGGAATGGAAGTAACCTCAGACTTGAATAGAAAGAAGTGGAACCTCACAGAGAGGACCATATGCTGAATAGAGGGGGCAGCATAATGAGCAGAGAGGAGATTATGCTGAAAACAACACTTTTCCTTGTACTAGAGGCAGAGGAAGAGGAAGAGGCGGAGTAATCACGTGCTTCACGTGTGGAAAGAATGGGCACAAGTCATTCGAGTGTCCAGAGAAAAAGAAAGAAACTGGAGAGCTTCACATCACCGAGGCATAGAGGCGAGATGTTGAGGTAGAAGAAGCTGAAGGCGGAAGATCGTTGATGATGCGAAAAGTCCTTTTGACACCTGAGAAGGAGGTGGAAAGTTCAGTCCAAAGGACCAAACTTTTCAAGACTGCTTGCAAGACCAAGGATAGGGTATGCAAGGTCATTGTGGACAGTGGTAGCGTGGATAATCTCGTATCTACAGAGATGGTAGAGAAGCTGGAGCTGGAGACGACTAATCATCCAAGCCCATACAAAGTTTCGTGGCTACAGAAAGGACACCAGGTAACTGTCACTAAACAATGCTTGGTTGAATTCAAGATACGAGGATATAATGATAAGATATTGTGTGATGTCATTCCTATGGATGTTTGTCATCTATTTCTGGGTAGACCATGGCAATATGACAGAAATGTGATTCATGATGGCCGAATGAACACATACACCTTGGAGAAGAATGGGAGGACACACATGTTGCTTCTGATAAAGGATAAGGAGGTGAAGCCAGAAGTAAGCAACACAGTACTTCTCATGAGTGGGAAGGAACTTATTAAGGAGGTTAAAAATAAGGAGGATCCACAATTCATTGTGGTCAGGAAGCCAAGGATTGTTCTGACTAGCACAAGGGTATATGATCTACCAGAAGAAGTTCAGGAACTGCTGGAAGATTTCGTTGACATTATAGTGGATAAATTACCTCGTTCGTTACCACCGATGAGAAGTGTGACTCATCATATCGATCTCATACCAGGAGCCAGTTTACCAAATAAAGCCACGTACAGATTGATGCCGCAAGAGAATGATGAGGTTAAAAGGCAAGTCCAGGATTTATTGGACAAAGGTTTGGTCAGGGAGAGCTTGAGTCCATGTGTTGTTCCAACAGTACTCAGTCCGAAGAAAGATGGAGGCTGGAGGATGTGTACCGACTCAAGGGTGATTAATAAGATAACCATCAGGTACAGATTTCCACTGCCGAGGATGGATGATATGATGGATTTTTTGAGTGGAGCAAGGTATTTTCGAAGATTGACCTGAAAAGTGGCTATCACCAAATTCGTATGAGAGAAGGTGATGAATGGAAGACAACATTCAAAACAAAACAAGAGTTTGTATGAATGGCTTGTTATGTTGTTTGGCTTAACAAATGCACCAAGTACCTTCATGAGGTTGATGAATGAAGTTCTGAAGGAGTTCATCAGGAAATTCATTATTGTGTATTTGGATGACATACTAGTTTACGGTAAGATAACAGCGGAGCATCTGAAGCATTTAGCTACAGTGATGCAGAAATTACAGCAGGAGAAGCTGTTGATAAACATGAAAAAGTCCTCATTCATGAAGACAGAGCTCATTTATTTGGGATTTGTTATTTCTTCAAATGAGTTGAGGATGGACCCAGATAAGGTGGAAGTGATCAAGAATTGGCCATCACCGAAGAATATTTTCGAGGTGAGAAGTTTTCATGGGTTAGCTAGTTTCTATCGAAAGTTCATCAGGAATTTCAGTGGAATTAGCGCAGCGATGATGGACACAGTGAAGAAAAGACATAAATATTTTCACTGGATAGCAGAGGCTGAGAAAATTTTTAATTTGTTGAAAGGGAATAATACGGAACAACCAGTTTTGGTGTTGCCGGATTTCCAGAAGACATTTCAGGTGAAATGCGATGCAAGTGGGTTTGCAATAGGGGCAGTCTTAAGTCAAGAAGACAGGCCGATAGCGTACTTCAACGAGAAGCTAAATGAGTTGAAATTAAAATATTCCACTTATGATAAGGAATTCTATGCTGTCATACAGGCATTGAAGAAATAGAGGCATTACTTGATCCCGAAAGAGTTTGTTTTGTACAGTGACAACCATGCACTGCAGTTTGTGACTCAACAGGAAAAGTTGAATCAAAAACACGCCAAATGGGTTGAGTATATGCAAAACTTCACATTTGTTATAAAACATATTTCTGGTACTACTAACAAAGTGGTTGATGCTTTGAGCAGGAAGTGTTTGCTGTTGACGGAGTTCCGAGTCAAAACATTGGGTTTTGATGATCTCAGGGACATGTACGCAGATGATCAAGATTTTGGAGAGGTGTATGAAGCAGCTGAGAATCCAGTTCTCAGGGATAGGATCCAGTGGGCCGAATACATGATCCAGGAAGGATTTTTGTTCATAGACAATCAACTGTGTATTGTGAAATGCTCCATGAGGGAGAATCTATTAAAGGAGAAACAGAGTGGAGGATTGGCAGGGCACTTTGGTCACGACAAGACGTTCGCAAAATTGAACGAGTCATACTT
>JASDQU010507941.1:30713-41269 GCA_032191745.1 Picea mariana
AGTGGGCCGAATACATGATCCAGGAAGGATTTTTGTTCATAGACAATCAACTGTGTATTGTGAAATGCTCCATGAGGGAGAATCTATTAAAGGAGAAACAGAGTGGAGGATTGGCAGGGCACTTTGGTCACGACAAGACGTTCGCAAAATTGAACGAGTCATACTTTTGGCTAGGAATGCGAGCGAATGTCAGGATATTTGTAGACAGGTGTAGAATTTGTTAGCATTCGAAGGGAAGAAAACAGAATGCGGGTTTTTATCAACCATTTCCCATACCTGAAAGCCCGTGGGATGCGATTAGCTTGGATTTTGTATTGGGGCTGCCAAGAACACAAAGAGGTTGTGATTCAAGCTTTGTGGTGGTGGATATATTTTCCAAAATGGCACACTTTATTCCATGTCAGAAGACCTGTGACGCAACTCACATTGCTAACCTGTTTTTCAAAGAGGTCATTCGACTTCATGGGTTGCCGAAGAGTATAGTTTCGGATCGAGACACCAAATTCATAGGGAATTTCTGGAGGACCTTATGGAAGAAGTTGGGAACTAACTTGTCATTTAGTTCATCTTATCATCCTCAGACGGATGGACAAACAAAGGTAGTGAACAGAAGTCTGGGAGACTTGCTGAGAAGCTTGGTGATAGAGCACCACAATAGTTGGGACAATATATTGCCACAGGCAAAGTTTGCGTATAATGACTCAGTGAACAGGAGCACAGGGTAGAGTCCATTTCAAGTTGTTTATGGCATGCAGCCTAGGGGAATTTCTGAATTGAGGGATTCAGAACAGACTGCAACTAGGAGCACTAGTGCAGAAGATTTCACAGAGGTGATGAAAGAGAAGTGATTGCAAAATTAAAGCTAGGAATACAAGTGCAGAGCCGATAAGCATAGGAGACAACTTGTATTCCTGGCTTGAATTTTGCAATCGCTACTCTTTCATCGCCTCTGCGAAATCTTCTGCACTAGCTCTTCTAGTTGCAGTCTGTTCTGAATCCCTCAGTTCAGAAATTCCCCTCAGTTGCATGCCATAAACAACTTGAAATGGACTCTGCCCTATGCTCCTATTCACTGAGTCATTATATGCAAACTCTGCCTACGACAATATATTGTCCCAACTACTATGGTGCTCTGTCACCAAGCTTCTCAGCAAGTCTCCCATACTTCTGTTCACTATTCAACCCATTTGGCGTGTTTCTGATTCAACTTTTCTTGTTGAGTCACAAACTGCAATGCATGGTTGTCACTGTACAAAACAAACTCTTTCGGGATCAAGTAATGCCTCCATTTCTTCAATTCTTGTATGACAACATAGAATTCCTTATCATAAGTGGAATACTTTAATTTCACCTCATTCAGCTTCTCGCTGAAGTACACTATCAGCCTGTCTTCTTGACTTAAGACTACCCTGATTGCAAACCCACTTGCATCACATTTCACCTGAAATGTCTTCTGGAAATCCGGCAACACCAAAACTGGTTGTTCCGTAATCTTCCCTTTCAACAAATTAAAAATTTTCTCAGCCTCTGCTGTCCAGTGAAAAGATTTATGTCTTTTCTTCACTATGTCCATCATCGCTGCACTAATTCCACTGAAATTCCTAATGAACTTTTGGTAGAAACTAGCTAACACATGAAAACTTCTCACCTCGAAAATATTCTTCGGTGATGGCCAATTCTTTATCACTTCCACCTTATCTGGGTCTATCCTCAACTCATTTGTAGAAATAACAAATCCCAAATAAATGAGCTCTGTCTTCATGAATGAGGACTTTTTCATGTTTATCAACAGCTTCTCCTGCTGCAATTTCTGCATCACTGTAGCCAAAATTCTTCAGATGATCCGCTGATGTCTTACTGTAAACCAGTATGTCATCCAAATACACAATAACGAATTTCCCTATGAACTCCTTCAGGACTTCGTTCATCAACCTCATGAAGGTACTTGGTGCATTTGTTAAGCCAAACGGCATAACAAGCCATTCATACAAACCCTCGTTTGTTTTGAATGATGTCTTCCATTCATCACCTTCTCTCATACGAATTTGGTGATATCCACTTTTCAGGTCAATCTTCGAAAATACCTTGCTCCACTCAATCAATCCATCAGATCATCCATCCTCGACAATGGAAATCTGTACCTGATGGTTATCTTATTAATCTCTCTTGAGTCGGTACACATCCTCTAGCCTCCGTCTTTCTTCAGACTGAGTACTGTTGGAACAACACATGGACTCAAGCTCTCCCTGACCAAACCTTTGTCTAATAAATCCTAGACTTGTCTTTTAACCTCATCATTCTCTTGTGGCGTCAATCTGTATGCGGCTTTATTTGGTAAACTGGCTCCTGGTATGAGATCGATATGATGACTCACACTTCTCATCGATGGTAACGAACGAGGTAATTCGTCCACTATAATGTCAGCGAACTCTTCCAGCAGTTCCTGAACTTCTTCTTTTAGATCATCTACCCTTGTGCTAGTCAGAACAATCCTTGGCTTCCTGACCACAATGAACTATGGATCCTCCTTCTTTTTAAGCTCCTTAAGAAGTTCCTTCCCACTCATGAGAAGTACTGTGTTGCTTACTTCCAGCTTCACCTCCTTATCCTTTATCGGAAGCAACATGTGTGTCCTCCCATTCTTCTCCAAGGTGTATGTGTTCATTCGGCCATCATGAATCACATTTCTGTAATATTGCCATGGTCTACCCAACAATAGATGACAAACATCCATAGGAATGACATCACACAATATCTTATCATTATATCCTCCTATCTTGAATTCAACCAAGCATTGTTTAGTGACGGTTACCTGGTGTCCTTTTTGTAGCCACGAAACTTTGTATGGGCTTGGATGATCAGTCATCTCCAGCTCCAACTTCTCTACCATCTCTATAGATACGAGATTATCCATGCTACTACTGTCCACAATGACCTTGCATACCCTATCCTTGGTCTTGCAAGCAGTCCTAAAAAGTCTAGTCCTTTGGACTGAACTTTCCACCTCCTTCTCAGGTGTCAAAAGGACTTTTTGCATCATCAACGATCTTCCACCTTCAGCATCTTCTGCCTCAACATCTCGCCTCTGTGCCTTGGCGATGTGAATCTCTCCAGTTTCTTTCTTTTTCTTTGGACACTCGAATGACTTGTGCCCATTCTTTCCACATGTGAAGCATGTGATTACTCCGCCTCTTCCTCTTCCTCTGCCTCTAGTACGAGGAAAAGTGTTGTTGTCAGCATAATCTCCTCTCTGCTCATTATGTTGCCCCATCTGTTCAGCATATGGTCCTCTCTATGAGGTTCCACTTCTTTCTGTTCGAGTCTGAGGTTTCTTCCATTCCTTCTTAGGCTTATAATATTTGTCCTGGGCAACTGCTTTGCCTCTGGGATGACTTCTGCCTCTGCCCCTCTGACTCTACTTTTGGCTCAGCTTTTCCTCATCTTTCAGAGCCATCTGATAAGCATCTTCCACCGTTCGGATGATTACCATGCTCATCTCATCCTGGATATCATATCTCAGGCCATTCATATATCTGGTAACTTTTTCATCATTTCTCTCCCGATGACCTGCCCTGATGTTTAACCTATAAAATTCTTCAGTATATTCCTTTACTGACATCAACTTCTATCTCAGGATCTGCATTCTCCTGAACAGATTAATTTGGTAATCCCTGGGGATGAATTTCGCCTTCATCTTCGCTATCATTCGATCCCAGCTCTTAATTTTCTTCTTGCCCTTGCAGTGTCTATCAGCTTGTAGTTCATCCCACCACAATGTTGCATGTCCTTTCAATCTCGTGACATCATGCCTGACTTTCTTGTCCTCCTCGACATCTTCATAGTCGAAGTATGTGTCAATAGCTCTAATCTAGTCTAGAAGCTCCTCTGCATCCAAGTTTCCCTCATAAACTGGAATATCCATCTTTGCTCTTGCACCCGTCCTTGCAATAGCTCTGATCAAATGCTCGTTTGATGCATCTTCGGCTGCAACTTCCTCTTCTCGTTCAGCCTCAACTTCACTCTCAGAATCACTCAGATCCCGTGCACTGGGTGTGCGTCTTTGCACTATCTTCATGTCTTCGAGTCTTGCTCAGAGATCACGCATTTGTCTCTCTATCACTGGATCAGTCATCTGCCTGCCTCTTCTTCGTGGCATTTCCCTATCCTCTGGATCGGGTGACTGTTTATCTCTTCTTGGCGGCATGGTGAATTTTCTTCCCTCTGCTACAAAAAGCAAAGAGTCTTTCTGGGATCTGATACCAAACTGATGCCAACTCCCTTCCTCGCAACCCATAGGTCAGAAGGTCTACGTCAACTCAGGATCTTTTCTTCCTTCTCGGCCCAAAGAACTCAAATTTTCTTCTATTTCCCTATCGGGAAATATGCACCCACAATAAACCTTCACCGGATCTTCCTTTCGCACGTGGAAGATTGGACTTCACGACTTTGGGATGTCAAAGATCGAGCACTGGGCTCTTGAATCCCCGAGACCCGATGACCATTCAACACTGACCTTCTCTTTCCTCTATCGAAATTTTCCCTATCGTGATTTCGGCACTCGCGATACCAAGCAACTCGTCTTATCGACTCCCAATGCCCGATACACCGAAACTCCGATGCACACACGAGTTGTCCCTTCAACTTCCCGTCACTTCTATGGGGATTTTGGACTTCACGGGATCGTGAATCCTGACGTCAATATCTCAGCACTTCTCACTGTGAAACCACGATAACTTGTGCCACCTGTCTTCCACTAACTCCATTGTTTCCCATGCTACCCTTTAACTGTCGAGATATCGCAATTCCCATTGCAATGTTTTGGAGTTTCAATCCATGAAACCCCAATACACGATATACGTGTAGATCCAACGACCCTCGTGGCTCGGATCAATGGATCTACCCCTCCTAATCTTCGAACCTCTAGAGAGTATGAAGCTGTATCTCCCTTTCACCTCTGCAAGATCCAACGGCCCACCGATTATTGTGAATTCTCCTTGGAGAATACCGACCGTCCATTTCTTCTTGGATGATTCCTGCAAATGACTAAGGGTTCCTCCGTGGAACTCGTCCACCCGCGTGCAACTTGCAACGATTCTTGCAAACCTTCAAGGCACAACTTCCCTATGCTGTCCTTCAACAACTTGAATGCTTTATCCCTCCTGAGCTTCCTTGTGACTCCGCGTCTTCTTAGAAAGACCTCTTTCTTGCACACCTTGCGGCAACCTTCAAATACTTCAAGTGTTGAATACCTTTGACTATGCGCACTCCTACAGTAGTAGTCTCTCACACCTCACTCAGGTTCACAACCCTCAGACTTCTCTCGGCCTGCGCACTCCTTGCATGGCTCCTGTGCCCAACTGCACTACTGAGTGAATGGAAACAAAAGTTAAACTACTTGAGCCTTTGTCAACGCACTCCTTGCAGACATTTCAACTGCACTCCTTGCAGGAACTCCTTGCTCAGATAGAGAAACAATTGAAACTCATTCTTTCTTCCCTTCAAATTTCAATTTAAACATGAAATCATATACACAGCATATATAAAGCAAATGTATAACAGGAATCAAACATCAAATGAGCATATCATCCAGCATCAATACACAGAGAACAACAAAAACCATGAATTTGAATCAAACTCTTCTATTAATTCAAATATCAGTACATGGGTGTTCTTTATGCAACTCTCTGTCTGCTCTTTCTCTTCTTTCTCTTCAGAATTCTTCCAATCTAATGATACAATACACAATGAGGGTGTCTATATCTCGGTTCCCTCTTGTGTTCTAAAACTGTCTAATCTAGAATTAAATTCTATCTACTTTACATTAAATATCTTAAATGCCTCTACCTACTAAGGACGAGAGTGTATGGCTCAAGGTCCCGATTACAATATACAAGTGTGCCTCATCTTAATGGATTCATTTAAGATTGCGCAACAACTTCAAGGAACTTTCAAAATTTGGGTTGGCGCTTTCCAGCTGTCTCTCGCTTCCGCGCTGGCTCGTTTGATGTGGTCGATGCTCCTGCATCACATTGGCTCCAACTGGGTATTTCTTGTCCCTTTGAGTTGATAAGAATTGTATATCGGTGCCTTGATATTAGATAACATCTCTTACCTTTGCTCACTTACCCTCGTTTCTGTATGTCAACCCAGCATATCTGTTACTATCCCTCAGCCATGCATTTTATTGAATTAAAAATTGAAACTACACCCCAATTCCTTGTTGGGCTATGGAGTCTTTATTCACACACAACTAAATAATCAAAAGAAGCAATAAAGGAAAGTGTCTATCGTACAAGGGGGACCTTCCCCTATCCTTAAACAAAATAGTGTTTTAGGAAGCACCCATTTACTGGGCCTTTAAATACCTTTGTATCATCTAGATTGTGCAGAATGAACATGTTGTTGTCCATAACTTCAATCACCTTAAAAGATCCAAACAAGAGGTTTTCCAATTTACCATGCTTGGACTTTTCATCCCTTCTGGCATCCCACCTCAAAACCAGGTCACCTTCCTAAAAAATTTCCTTTTTGGTTTTCTTATCAAAGGATGATTTGATCTTGCTCTGGTATGCCTCTGTTCTCTGATCAAGTGCTTCTCTTCTCTGCTGAACTTATATAATATGGAAGATCCTCCATTGGTTGTCATTGGTTTCCTCGATATCCTCCTGCAAGAATTTCAGGATTGATATATTGAGTTGAGTAGGAAAAGCAGTGTCTATGCCATAAACAAGATGGAATGGTGAGGTTCCCAGAGACTTCTTAGTGTTGATCATGTCATCCCATAAGGCATATTTGAGTTTAGAGTCCCAAGATTTCTTGATTTCAGTCAACAAATTTTGAATGATCCTGATGAGAGTCTTGTTTGATGATTATGCCAGGGAATTCCCCTTAGGGTAATAGGGTGTGGAATGTGTCAAGGAAATGTTGTGGTTTCCAAATAAATCAATCATGGAATTGGATTTGAATGCTTGGGCATTGTCTATTAGAATCTTGTTGGGGAAACCAAATCTAGAAAAAATATTAGTTTCCAGAAAATTCATGATTACCTTGTCAGTGGCGTTCCTAGTGGGCATAGCCTCAATCCATTTGGTGAAGTATTTGGTGGTAGTGAGGATCTATTTGTGTTGTCCAGTGGAGGGTAGATTTATTTCTTTTATGAATTCTAACCCCCATTGCTGAAATGGACTACTGGATTTGATAGGTTTCAGGGGAAGCGATAGTAACTTTTTTTCCCCTGCAAAAATCTGACATTCATTGCAGGCTTTAACAATGGAAAACACATCAGAGAAAAGGGAGGGCCAGTAGTATCCTGCTCTAAGGATCTTGAGTGTTGTGTATTTTCAATGATGGTTCCCTCCACACACTCCTCTGTGCATTTTTGTTGTGACTTGTTTAGCTTCATTTTCATCAAGGCATCTTAATAGGATGCCAGTAGGATCTCTCCAATACAAGTTCTGGTTTGAAATGTAGAATTTGATGCCTTTCAACTTGAGAGACCTGGCCTTTGTTCTCTTCATATCTAGTGGACATTCAAAATGTTGTAGAAAATAGATGATGTTTTTCTACCAAGGTGAAGAGGAATAATTTTCAAATACCTATAAGTTGTCTTGTCCAGGGTATATGATGGGTGCATTTGATTGGGTGAAGATTTGATCCAACTCTAGCACCTTGCAGTTCGATTCTTATATCAACTTGGTCAGTCCTTTCCCCTTGATCAACTTGGTGGGATTTATGTGCAGATCATACTCCAACATATTGACAATCCATTTTCCTCTTTTCCCCTCATTGTTTGGCTGGACCATAATCTCTTTGACATTGCTGCTAGGAACAAAGGTCGTTATGCTAGATTGTAGCACGCAAACCCTGAAGGCCTTGAGTGAATTGACCAGTGCATAAGCCTGTTTTTCTAATATATCATACTTGAGCTCAGCATCTCAGAGAGCTCTGATGAAAAAGGCTATTGGTTGCTCATGCCCTTCCTCATTTTTTTGCAGCAGTATAGCAACAATTGTTTCCTCTGAGGCGAAGGAGAAAATGAAGAAGTCTTTGGTATATTCAAAGTTGGCCAACACAGGTGATTCAACTAAAGATTTCTTGATTGTTTGGAAATATGATTTCTCCTCCAAGCACCATTTTATCACAGTATATTTCTTCAACATGTTAGTAATAGGCTTCATAATTTTAGCAAAATTCATCACAAAGCATCTGAGGAAGTTTATCTTACCAATAAAAGACTGGACAACCTTTTTATTTCTAGGAATCTCAATTTGGTGAATGACACAAACCCTCTTTGGATCAATTTTTATGCCTCCCACCGATATGATGTGGCCCAGGAGCTTCCCTTTTGGCATGGAAAAGTGAGACTTCCTAGGATTGAGAGATATCCCATACCTCCTTCATTTCTTGAAAACCTGCTCCAAACGCTACAAATGTTCCTCATCAGACTTGGAGAAAATGCTAATGTCATCTAAGTATATGACCATAAATTTTTATTTTTCCCCCACGAAAGCAATGTCCATGGCCCTCTGAAAAGTGGCCCCTGCGTTTATGAGCCCAAAGGGCATCTTTTCATACATGAATGTTCCCCATGGGGTGGTGAATGCTTTCTTTTCTTTATCATCCTCACAAATGACTATCTGGTTATAACCAAAGTATCCATCCAACAAGGAAATTCTGTGTGCACCTACCACCCTCTGTAGAATATGGTTCATCTTGGGGAGGGGGTAATTGTCCTTCAAATAACACTTGCTTAGATTTATGAAATCAACACACAATTGTATCTCCCCACTCTTCTTCCTCACAGGTACTAAGTTGGCCACCCAGTTTGAATACCTCAATAGTACAATAATCTTGGCATCCAACATTCTTTTTAGCTCTTTCTCAATTATGGACATTAACATGGGATTAAATTGTCAAATTTTTGTCTGAACGGCTTGGAGCCAACTTTTAGAGGGATCTTGTGTTGGATGATGTCAGTATCAAATGTCTTCAAATCTTCATAGGACCATGAAAAACTATCAGAAATTTTTTTAATGAGATTGACATACCTGTCTTTTTGTTCTGCAGCCAATGCTTTGGACAGCTTGATGATCTTGGGATTCCCAGTGCTCCCAATATTTCACTTTGACACCTCCTCTTCTTTATTCTCCATGGAAGTTCCTTTGTAAACATCATTACTGTCGAAAAATCTTTCCAAAGGCACTAGTCCTTTTGGAATATGATTGGTTTTCAGCTCCACAATATCATGACCAGCCACTATCTTCAACAGATGAGAAGATTGTTGATCCCTTAATTTCTCATTTTCATCTTATTGACTTTCTTGATTAATTGAGATATTGGAGAATTCATTAACGGTGTGAAGAAATATCTGCAACTCTAAATCATCACTAAAGACTTGGCAATGCTTTATGTTTTCTGGTATGGTTGTTCTATGTCTGATTTCCACCTGATATTTAATATTTGGGCCAATGGGAGGCATGAACGTGATGGCAACTAAGGCCAGAGAATCAGCTTTCTATTTCTGTTCTCTGGGAATGAAAGAGAGGTTAAATGCTAGAAACAAATTATCGACCAAGTCCCATACCTCATTTTTGTACTGCTTGAACCTATGTTGCTTAATTTGATAGATATTCCTTACTTGATTGATGAATAACTCGGAATCACCAAAAATTGCTAAACAATCAATGGCCATGTCTTTGGTAGCCCTCAATCCCAATACCAGAGCTTTATATTCAGCTATATTATTAGTAGTCTCAAACTCTAGCTTATAAGAGAGGGTTATTACTTCTTATGAAGGGGAAATCAGGAGAATACCTGCGTCGGATCCTTCTTTTGATGAATATCCATTGAAATACATCTTCCACATCTTGTTTTGTTGACCATTCATGGGCTGATCTCTGCGTTGGCTTACTAATATTTTAGGTTCATCATTGTTTAAATGAAAAACAGACGAACCTATATCATCCTTAACAGCATAAATGGGGTGATTACTTGGGTTTTGATGATCACTGACTATGTAGGCTAACCTTACCTTTCTATATAACCTCTTGTGCTCGCCACCAAACATAGGAATGGTGGCATATGTCAGGTCCATTTTCAATGATCCTCCAACCTTCTTAGCCCAAGTTTTGGATAATAGCATGCCAAACTTTGGGGGAATGTCGGCCACCACAATGTCCATCACTACACTCTTCATGGGTTATTTTGCTAGAGAAACCACCATATCCTTTATCAATCCTAGGCATTTTAATTTCTTAGAATCAAAGGAGTACAGATCTTGGTAAGGCTTGGTAATATCCAAACCTAGTTCTTCCATAACAAATTTGGGCATGACATTGTGAGAGGCTCTTGAATCCATAAGACAGTTGTGCAGGATCTTATAGATCCAGATTATTTTCGGCACGAAATGAGAGCGGAGATATAATAAAGAAATGCACAGAGATATTGCAGATATTCAATAATATAACAGAAATGTATCAGAGATGCAACCATAAACACAGATATACAGTAATACACGATTTCTATTAATCAAAGAAATGTACAGAGACTGTAAAAAT